>OOIL02004403.1:124942-138564 GCA_900332095.2 Cuscuta campestris | reverse complement strand
GTTGGAGGCTTGGTCGTCGCCGTTACTCTTCGAAGAAGAAGGAGATGGAGCGCATTTTTTTCCTTTCTTCGTTGACTTAGAATGAGGGAGCAGAGATGGGTTGTATTTGTTGATGGCTTTGGGCTTTGGGCCAAATTCAATCTCTTCTTTTCAAACTTGAACTCCGTTTTGGCCTTTTGCTATATTTTTCTCCAAACAATAAGATATCTGATAATTTTTTGGTTAGGAAAAATAAAATTAAAATAATAGAATGTAAAAAATGATTAAAAAACTACTATTTATGAAAGAAAAATAAAAGATTGTAAAAATGAGAATTAAAATAAAACTAAACTAAAGAACTAAAAATTAAATACTAAAATTATAAAAAATGCATAAAAAAGAATAAAAAGAACTAACCCAAAAACGACTTATCAAATACCCCCACACTTAAGACTTGAACGTCTACGTTCAAAAGACCAAAAGAAACCAAACTTTTTATCATCATCAAGAAAAACAAAGTGCACCTTACAAACTCACACTTAAGACTTTATGCCCAGAGCATTAAAAAATAAAGTGAGCTAGAAATCCTACAAGGATGGAGAACTATGATGTGGATTTTCTTGGGTTCTAACAAATGCTGTAAAGCTGCTACAAAAAAGTTTCCTAGTGGAATCCTATGGTTTAGAATGGCTCAATAGCAGCGGTAGCAAGGTTCATCAATAAGCCTAAAAATATAAAAATCACTCAGTTTTCTAAAAATAAAAGGCTCCTAAAACTGGTTTCTCTCTGTTTTTTTCTTCAGATTTTAATTTCACGCAATGGTTGATTAGGCAGCATCTAGATAATATGTGGATGGCGAGTTCTAGAAAACAAAATTCTAAGGTAACCTATAAGGATTTCAAACATTTTAAGGTCATTTTTACCAAGAAAATGGGCTTAAGACTCAAGACAAGCTTGCAAAGAAACATTTGTTATCTTTCAGAATAAATCACAAAAAAAATTGAAGTTTTTGGGTCAATGTTTAAAAACAATGCTCTAAATAAGGAGATATGCAATTAAGAATGACAAAAATATTTGGACCCAAAACTTATTTTTTTGAAAAAAAATTTGCCCAAAAATATACTCCCCCAAACAACGGAATAAACATGAGAACCTCAATCATCAATGCCCTCATTACCAAGTCTAAGGTAAATTGGGCTGCTCATTTCTTCAATTCCATCTCAAAGCACCTGGGAAAACCCAACCAGAAATACCTTTGTCAAGGTATGTACATTGGACATATCTTGGAGTCCTTGGGTGCTGCTTTATGAAGCCAGATATTGGCTGTACTATCTGTCTTCCAAAGGGGAAAACAGAGGTGGTGCTAGCACAACTGCAGAGGAAAGTTCTTCAGACAATGTCCTTATCATGAGTCTGAACAAATCAGTAAAGAGGAAACAAGTGGTGTCTCCCTCTCCCAGTGCTGAAGTACCACAGAATCTTGCTCCAATCAATCTTGAAGAAGAAGAAGAAATCTCTGACCAAGGTGAACTACAAAGGAAAAAGAAGAGGAAGATCACCTCTCCCTCAACATCTGGACATGTCAATCCGGATGAGTTGAAGGAGAAGGAACCAACTGAGGACACCTCTGCTCACAACCGGAGTCCTCAACAACTTGAAGAGGAAATTCCTCAAGTTCAGAATTCTCTAACTTCCTCACAACCTCAAGTAGATGATGCTGAGAATCAATTCTGGCAGCTCTACTATGACTGGAGAGCTTGGAAAGTTGGAAATTCAGCAGAACAGTTGCTGAGTTGGGACCAGCAATTGAAGAATGAAAAGATCATCAAGAAATGCTTAGGTCTGCCAATCAACTATTGCTGTGAGCAAATCCTGGATGTTGACTGGGTATGGCAAAGGAATTATGAAGATTTGCATCTGGAACACTTGGTCACCTCACCAATTTCAGAGTTTGAGGTGGATGATGAGGATCCTGCAGTATACAAACCAGTCCTTTCAAAAACCACAGAAGATCAGGTGGTTCTCACTTCTGAAGCACAAGCTAACTTGGAAACAACAGCTGAGGATTTCCAAATATTTCCGGAAGCCTCATCTGCCTTTGAAACTGTTCCACCTGAAGCTGAAGTCTCTACACCAAAACAGAACCAGGAAGGATCAAATGAAGAATTCCAGCAACTTCTCTATTCTGAAGCTTTAGAGATTCTCACAAATCCTTGTGAGATCACCAACCCTACTGAAGCAGAGATCCCGGAGGAGTCAACAAAAAATCTGGAGATGTCCAAAACTCTAGAAACAAATGAAGCTCAAGAAGAGCAAGCTGTAGAAGCCCAGAGAAGTTCTGCAGAAGCTGAGAAGGAAACTCAAATGGCAGAACTGGAGGCCTCCAAATCTCCAGTAGCCATTTTTGAAGGACAGAATGAAGCAGAAGAAAGAGACTCCCTCTCTCGGAATATATCAAACTTCACACTTGGGGAAGCAGAAGAAGAATCTGAAAGAACCCTGAAGATCAATGATGAAGAAGATGTACAAGATGATGCTGAATCTCTTCCTATGCAACCCTTCCAAAGAACTCTCTCTTCTCATCAGGTAAACAACTTCCATTTCCATAGCTCTTCCATTCCTACTCTTCCGGATGAGGTACCGGAAATCTGGACAAAGAAGGTCCAAGGGCTGATTGACTCAACCCTAGCATCTCAACATGCCTCCTTTAGGCAAGAGATAGAGCAGATGGAAGCCAGGCAAAACAAACTGATTGAGAAATTCGAAGAAACACATTGCTCCAATCTCAAGGAGATAAGCAAATCAGTGGATAAGACTCTAGAAATCTTATCTCTATTGAGTAACACTGTGAGCAACACGATGGAGACATATGCATCTGATAGTTATCTTCAACTCAAGGAGGCTAACAACATCAGAGAGCAAGTAGCAAATGTCACAATCAGTCTACAAAAACAAATGTCCATTCTCCAAATGGACATCAGAGCAGCTCTGGCAGTGTCTTCAGGAAATCAAGTAGTAACCAAAGACTACTTGAAGGTAATCATTGACAATCAGAAGGAAGCATACAAACTATTCAGACTTCTTACCACAAATTCTGGAAATCGCAAGATGGAAGTGGTTCTTCAACAACACAGTCCATCCTTGATTCCAGAGCTCCCCATTGCAGTCAAAGAAGGAGAAGTCTCTTACATTCCTACGCATCTAAACTTGACTGATCTAGTCCATGAAGCTCAGAGAAGCAATCCGGAAAACTCAACACAGCGCTTATCCAGCTTCGGATTGGATGGAACAGAGGCTGTAGGAACAATTGCTGCTCACTTCTCAAATGAAAATCAAACAGGGAAGAGACGGAACAACATAAGGCGCAATAAAGAACTATGTGGAAACATGCAAGGCATCAGGGAGATTGCCGAATCTTCAAAGCGCAAGAAGCACTGAAGGCTTTTTTCATCAAATCAGGGGGAAAGTATGTGAAAACATTAATTTGCTTTGATGAAAACACCTTCTTATTTAAACATTGCTCTATTGGTTTAAACATTGCCTTAATATTTCTCTTAATTGTGCTCACTATGCTTGATTATACCTAATTCAAGTATGTTTTTGAGATCTATTCTTAGCGCATACATTCAGGGGGGATGTAATTCAGGGGGAACTTAACTAGTTTTTGGCTAACAATTGTTTTTGGCAATGAATTATTGATAAGCTCTAAGCAACGGAAGACGGATATCTCAGTTTTGGGACTAAAATTGGAAATCTCCGATTCAGGTACTTTACAAAATCTGTCTTCTTAAACTAAGCTTCAGTCCTTAATTCATTTCCAACAAGCTCTAAAAGTACTGGTCCTTAGGATGTTTAGAATGTACAGGACTTTGGAAAAATAGTACACTTTTCTTTTAAAAATAAAATTCATATTTGTTTTGGTACTACCTCGTCCTAAGTAGAAATTAGAACTATAGGGAATGAAAAATGATAGCCTTATTTTGGGCCTTGAGAACCCAATAGGAATAATTTCCCTTTAGTACATAGCTTTCTTTTCTTTTTGGGCCACTCTTTTGGACTTAGCCAAATTAAAACAATTATGGTTCTCAAACCAAACGAAACTGATTTTCAAATTGGAACAGTTTCAATGCATTGGTAATTGTTTAAAGATTCCTTCTACTTTTCAACTTCTTGGAAGTTGAAACTCTTTCACTCTCACTGTTCCATCTACCCAATTAATGGAACCCGTGAACCTCCCCTCTCTTTACCTCCTCTCTTATTTAAATCAAGATATCTCAATCCATTCCTATCACAAACAGCTCTTTCAATATGAAAAGTCTTCAAACTCACTGTCTAAGAAACACACAAAGAAAAATATCCTCAATGGAAAAATTTTTCTTTCTCACCCTCATAGACGGCAATGGAAGAAGCCTATTGAGAAGAAAAGACTTTCAAAGTCTATGGTGAGAATCTCGGCAGTAGAGAAGGTCTATGGTGAAAATCTCGTATTTTTCAGGATTACACCATACACCTTCTCTAGAACAACACTCTCTCTATCTTTCTTCTTATTTTGAGCGATGTGTTGCTTCCAAGATCTTAAATATCCACTTTGGATATTAAAGATCTATCAAACGCAACGCCAACCGCTCCGCCAAGCAGAATCTGCTGAAGCTAAAAACGGTCAATGGCGGAAGAAATCACAAAATCTCAAGACAAGACTTGGTTTAGGAATTATTGTAATTTGAATTGTATTTGTTTAAGAGTTTTTGTTAACAAGCTGTATATTATGAGAAACTAAAAGAGAGTTACAAAATTAGTTCTCAGTACAGCGACCGGAACTCTTAAACACTTGTTTGTCATCATCAAAAAGGGGGAAATTGTTGGGAAAAAAATATATCATAGATTTTGATGATGATGTATTTAGAATGTAATAGGGACTTTAGGTCTCCCCAGGTTTTCAATGTAATTTTTAGAAATATTGTTAAAACCAAGTTCTTGAGATTTCCAATTAAGTTGTGATATTTCCTTAAATGGTTTGATGCCTGAAGACTTAATCAAATTCAAAAAAATTTGGAAATTGGATATCTTGATCGGAAATATCAGAGACAAGTAAGGATTTCTCAAAGCAAACAAAAATCCTCCTATCTGAATATTACATGAGAACCGGATGTCTCATTACAACCCGCTGAAGGCTAAGTCAAAAGACTAGCGCGGATTTCCTTCTCACCAGGAAGACTGAGTATGACTCTTCTGGATTTGTCAGCTAAGAACCGGATGCCTCAGGGAAGACCGGAATTCTCAAAAAACGGACAAGTGAGAAAAGAGTTAGAAAATTATCTAAGTCTTGAATGAAGAAATTCTACCCGTTGGTAAGGAAAAATCAATCTCTTGATTTTCAACGGCTAGATTGAAGATAATTATGCTGATTCAAGAACAAATGACTCGAAGACAAAGTCTGGACCTCTAAGAATTGAAGAACCTGTCCAGAATTCCTAAACAAGCACTAGAAGACAAACAGAGTAAAGTTCTACAGTCCAGAATACTTGAACAACAGCTAGAAGACGGACTCTATGGAAAAAGGAATCTCTCCTTTAACAATTGGGTATGTCCAAACACCCATTCTTTATCTTTTATCTTTATTCTTACTTGCAATTATATTAACTGAGAAAACTAAGCCATCCATATTGATTACTGCTCACTCTTCCCACCAACTTCCGCACATAATCTAAAGTTCACAAGAACTCTAGATTAACACTCATTTTCACGTTCTCAAAAGAAACGAAAAAGTTTTTAAAATTTGTAACAAAGTCTATTCCCCCTCCTCTAGACTTTGTAACTCACCACTTCGGGACCACCACAAATAATTCATATTTTGAAGTTAATAAATAATATGTTCATTTTTATTAAAATAACGGCTAACTACTAAGCCGGTTTTCAGGGCGTTACATTTCTCTCTCCCTTAAAAGAATTTCGTCCTCGAAATTCCTTTGTGTCGTTAAAAAAAAAAGACAAAGACATTGAATTCACGCGGATTACGTGGAGTCGTAAGAAATTGTTGTTACTCTTTACAACTATACACGTAACCAAATAAGAAGGTACGGTCACAATACGTAGTTAAGTTAAGATCTCATACCACAATCTATACCTACAATGCATATAAGGACGTACCATAGTCGACGTCCGGATTAGGATCAATTCTTCCCTGCATGGCATAAGTTCTAGCTGGAGCTCTAGCTTGCTGTTGTGCAGCAGGCTGTTGTGGTCTTTAAGGACGTTGAGATGTAGCGGTCGTACGCTCACTCTGCGCAGGTCTAGTAGTAGGCGTATGACTCGGTGCTGGCGCAGTAGAGAATGGAAAACCAGGATTGGTCGGGCAATTCCTTCGGAAGTGGCCAGACTGACCACATCCCATACACAACCCCAGCTTCTTCTAGCATTCACCTAAGTGATGAAGATTGCAATCAGAACACAACGGATGCATTGGTTGCTTGCCCTTGCTCGTAGATGCTACGGATTGAGTGGGTAATGAGTTGGCCTTCTTTGAGATTTGTAGCTCGGGTCCACTTGGAGGTCTCTTTCCCGAAAGGGTCTTGATCATGCTAGCTGCATGCATAGTTGTCTTAGTTGATTGTTGGTTGTTCTTCTGATTCACTCCTTCTTTAGTTCGAACCACTTCCTTGGCCTGTTCGTACATATCACCAAAGTCTTGCCTAGATGCAGTAGACACGTGCTTCTGAAGTTTCGGGCGCATGCCCTTCACGAACCTATCGCAACGACGTTTGGTGGTGTTCACCAAGTCCTAGCCGAACTCAGTGAGATGGTCGAACATCTGACGATACTCGGGAAGACTCATCGTACCCATCTCGAGCTGTAGAAACTCTTCTCGTTTCTCTTCCACAAACGACTCGGGAATGTACTCCTCTCTGAACACTTGATCAAAGTACGCCCACGTCACTTTTGCTAGATTATTCGCATTTCGAGTAGTGCGCTTCCACCACTCGTACGCATTACTCTGTAAAAGCATGACCACAAAATCGGCCCACTCGCTAGCTGGAACCTTCAAATTCTCGAATACCCGTTGTATGCGCTCTATCCATCTAAATGCAATCAATGGGTCGGCGATGTTCTCGCCTAGGAATTCTTCAGCGCCGTTTTTCTTCAGTTTCTCGAGCGCGATCCTCGGTTCCGGTTGTCGAACGTGCGCTAAGGCATTCTGATTCATGATCAGAACTTGCTGTAGGAGCTGCATCATCATCGCATGGTCGATCTGGGTAACCCCAACAGGCCCACCATTCGGCGCCTCTTGGTGTGGGACGTTCTGGTTCATGTTCATATTCTGGTGGCCGTTCTGTTGCACGCTCCCATCCTCAGAGTGATGATCATTGTCATAATTAACGATAGGATCCATTCTGCATTTTTACCATTTAACTACTTAAGTAACAAATATTTTTTTGGTCAGAATACTTTTATATTCCGTTTGTTCTCCTAATTCAAACATTATACATCCACGATCCTTATTACACCATTTTTTTTAAAGGTAAGCAATACTATGGGAAAAACTACCTTTTTTAAAACAATGTACTTTTTTTTGCTTTACAAGATTTACTGTTAACCCTTTTTTTTAATAAAGAGAAACACTTTTTACGTTACTTAAGTTGTCACATTCGTCTGACACTAAAATAAAGCATCCTTATTCATCCAGGTCTGCAGCCCCTTCTGAATTTGGTTCTTATTTCAGTAATCAACGAAACGAATGATTATTGAGTAAAATATTTTATTTTCCATATGTATAGAAATTTCTAAGACTTTCTTTCAATTGGCTCACTAATTTTTTTTTCTTTTTTTTTAATAATTTACTTCTTGGATTCAATATTTTTTTTCATAAGCAAGTTTTTTTTGAACACTTTCACCTTCTCGTGCTTATGTTCTTCTTGTTTTACACAACGATTCCCTTTTTATTATTTCATGTAAATCACATGTTAATTAACAAACAAATCAACTAATAATCAAGACAAAATTTTCATATATGTACATAATAAGGATTCAGAGCTGACGTCATGAAGCTGTGGATGCCCTTTTCTTTTTCCTCTTTTTTGGGAGAACATTTTTTTTTGAAAATAAATTTACTCTATTTTTTTCCGAGAATCATTTTTAAAACCACATGCTCCGATACCAAAATGTAACACCCCAACCCGCGTAACCCGAACCAACGAGCTAGCGAATCGGGTTGTTACGAATTTGGTATTCACATGCCCAATATTTTAAAACATTTAATAATAAAACATCAATTCACATTTATTTAAAAAAAACAATTCACAAATAATCGGAGTAAATAATTCAAACGTTGCAGAAGCCTTAAAAAACAACATTCAACGTTCAAGTAATTTAAGTAAACACATTCAACAACTATATTCAATTTAAATAAAACAGCTCCGGTCATCCACCAGCGTCACGCCTCACTGTCCTCCCGGCTGCTCCTCGTCTAATCCTTGATCCCTACCTGTAAAAATAGGGAGAGTGGAAATATCTAACGCTAAAACCAACTCATAGACTAGCACCCACAAATATATAATCAAACAATATTGTAGGACCTCAGGCGCTACCAACTCTTCTAAAACCAATTGGTAATAGAAGAGGCGCATACCCTAGCCTTATAGTGCATTCAACACACAAGCGCTCATGACATTCAATTGTGACTTGGCCCACATAGCCTCCGCCACGGGACAATTGCTGCACCCATGGCCAACAATCTCCCCCTCAGCAATTGCTCCCGCTGGGAATCGAACTCGTGACCTTGGCTCCGATACCACTTGTAAGACCTCAGGCGCTACCAACTCTTCTAAAACCAATTGGTGTTAGAAGAGGCGCATACCCTAGCCTTATAGTGCATTCAACACACAAGCACTCATGACATTCGATTGTGACTTGGCCCACATAGCCTCCGCCACGGGATAATTGCTGCACCCATGGCCAACAAATATCACAAGAATTAGCAAATATCGTTATCCAACAGTACCACTAATTACCCTTTTAATTTAGTTTAGTTCTTATGCGTACTTATTCCATATGCCTGCTAATATAATCCAATTCATACTTACGGGAGTAATGGAATCCAGGCTCTCACCCAAACCGACACTCATAACTCCAAAGCTCTCGCAATGGAGGGGGTGTAGGCCCCCGCTGGCTCTCGCCAGGGGTCAATGACCACCATGCGCACGTTTTAACCCTCGAGACCACCGGATGAACGACGTCACCCGCATGACCTTATTCTCTAGTTACTCTCGATAAACTCATCACCATATTAAGCAAACCTGATTTTCTTCACGTATTACATTTGTTCATAGACTTAGGTTGATGTTCAATGTTTAAATTTTAAGGTCAAAGTATGAAGAAGGCCAAATTGAAAACAATTTAAAGACTGGGCCAACTTGCAAATAACAAAACTATATTTTTGTTCCTTTATTTTGTTTGTAAGCAGAAGAACAAGAACAGGTCTGCACTGCTCCAGCGACGGAACAGAGCAGCAATCCGGCGGCATCAATCGGCGTCCCAGCAACTTCACGGTTTCCTCACGGCGGCCAGGCAGCAACTAGACGACCTGAACACAGCGGCGGCGACAAGGTCCAGCGGCCCAGCAGAATTCTTCAGTCCGTGTGTGTCATCGCCCGAGTACGGTGGACAGCAGCATCTCCGCCGCCGAACTGCGACACTGCAACAACGACAGCAGCACCCCTCTACGTCTAATGGCGGTAGCAGGTGGCGGCGGCTGACAGCAAAACTCCACGGCAGCAGAATGCAAAGACGAATGGACCAGCGTACTAGCACGAGGCTAAAGAATCGTTGTACACAGTAGATTTGGGCGAAACACAGAAAGAACAGAACAGAGACCGAACGCAAAAATGAGAGGAGGAACAATCCAATCCCAATTTCCCAAAAACCAATGCTAATTTCGAATCCAAACACAATTAATCACACAATCCGATAACCCTAATCACAAATTCAACGTAAATTGAACGAGAATATATCAACAAATCCTAATCTACGAATCAATTTTAACCAGAGATACCACCACTCACCTCGATTGACGAAGATATAACTTTCCGGTGAAGATTTCCGGCGAAGCTTTCTCGACGATGCCTAGCGAAGCTTTCCGGCGATTGACCCTGGTTGCGTGCGAAACGAAGAAGACAGATGGCGATGGAGATTGGATGGACTCCGTACATTAAATACCTTCAAGTGGCCCTCTTTTTCTTCAGGTTTGGAAAACGATCACACGCCAATTCTTTATTACTAATATTTATTCTAATATCATATTGCAACATTTTTTTAACTTATTATTAAAATGTATTATCTATTTTACTCACCACGCTTTACATATATGTCCAAACTTAACAAATTATACACCGTTAGTCACCATTTTACGAAATCTACCCGAAAACCTAACTTTTAGTTAAAATGGTCAACTTACAAATAATTCATATTTTAAAGTTAATAAATAATATGTTCATTTTTATTAAAATAATGGCTAACTACTAAGCCGGTTTTCATGGCGTTACAAAGAGAACATCTTCAGTATGTGATTCAATTTACGAATTCAAAGAGTAAGGAGTCATATGAGTTCTTACACCAACATCGTATGTTAATTCAGGATTTTTTTTGAATGATCCAGCTTGATCATTTTGGCATAATTTCTTCTTGGGTTGTCGCACATACATTTCCTTGCCAGGGTTATAACGGAGTTTGTTTGGTCAATAAGACCATCGATAATAATCTTCAGAGATAACGTAATTGTATTGATTGTTTTGTGGCCCGCAAAGAGCGGTTCAAACATAATGTTCAAGTCAGGGTAGTTTTACTATTGTGATCTAGTCACGTATTCCACAAGGTATAGTTTTCAAAGATCGGTATGATTAAGCATTTTTTCGCTTAATGAAGAATCGTGGTTTTATTATTTTGATATAAATAATGGAATTCAATCTTTTCAAGATTGATCAAGTGAGATGTTTCAAGAGTGTAGTTAACACATCAAGTTTGAGTAATTCAAGGATATGAGTCACGAGATATAAAGATAGCGTTTGCGAATTGCTGTTACTAATCGTAGATTTTCTTCCTTCAATGTTTCACTCTTTGGAAATTACTCAAGTGGTTATTATCTTAGGAATAGCTGTTTTGACTTTTCGTCTTGGATTCGAACGTGTTTCAGGACAGCGAATCTAATTGTTCAAGAGTCTCAATACGCCATATCGTCAGCAGTTTATAGTATTAGCGAGTATGTTCTCGTCTATAGGTAATTTGAATCCATTTACTGTACGTATTTTGGCTGGTGATAATTATTTTCCATCAATGGTCATGTTCCAGAGACTATATATATCACGATTATGGAAAGAGTGTTATACCTGAACCGGGGGTCTTAACGAGTTGTTATTTTGAGAAGGAATTAAGGGATGATGCAGCTTGAGTTCAAGGTTCAGGAGCAGGTGATAATCGATTATGGCCAGGTGATAATCGATTGTGGAGCTGTGCTGCTAAAACCCAGAAACTTCAGGGAAAGCGAATAGTCGATTATCAGTATATGATAATCGATTATTGAGGCTCGCAGCTTATTCCAAGGGAATGTAGGAGGGGAAGATTGTCGACTGACAAAGAGTGATAATCGACTGTTAGAGGCTGCAGGATTTCAGGAGGAAGTGATAATCTATTGTCTAAAGTGGACAGTCGACTATTGAAGGCTGCAGGTGTTTCAACGATGATAGATAATCGATTGTCAACCAAGATAATCGATTGTTGGGCAGAATTCTGGGCAGGGAAAAGGATGTTTTGTGGGGAAATGGCTTGTAAATATATGGAGATGATAAAGGAGTTCTTTTGGGTATTTTATGTTGGTCTTATGGAAGACCATCGATCACCCTTAGGGATTTGCTACTGTGCTAGTCACGGTATCGGGTATTGACAGCCCAACCTGACGAGGTACACGAGTCGTGTATCTTGCGAAGCCCCTCCTATCCATCCACCGCTCAGTAGTGGGGCTCCACTCTGCCGTAGTGAACTATAGGGGGTGCCCTATAGGATTCTACCTCGGCTTGGGGCTACAGAGATGTGGTTAAATACAAAGTGTCCACCTTCCTATCACCAATTGGATTTAGGAAGCATTTGGCACCTCTTTAACTTCAGAACTCTGTAGTTAAGCGTGCTGGAACGGGAGTAGTCTCAGGATGGGTGACCCACTAGGAAGTTCCAGAAAAACGATCTTATAATGGTATTGGAGCAAGGAAGCAGGCTCGAATCCCCCGGGTGTCGCTGGGGGGGGGGGGGAGATTGTTGGTCTTATGGGGGACCATCGATCACCCTTAGGGATTTGCTACTGTGCTAGTCACGGTATCGGGTACTGATAGCCCAACCTGACGAGGTACACGAGTTGTGTATCTTGCGAAGCCCCTCCTGTCCATCCACCGCTCAGTAGTGGGGTTCCGCTCTTCCGTAGTAAACTATAGGGGGTGCCCTATAGGAATCTACCTCGGCTTGGGGCTACTGAGATGTGGTTAAATACAAAGTGTCCACCTTCCTATCACCAATTGGTTTTAGGAAGCATTTGGCACCTCTTTAACTTCAGAACTCTGTAGTTAAGCGTGTAGGAACGGGAGTAGTCCCAGGATGGGTGACCCACTAGGAAGTTCCAGAAAAACGATCCTACATTTTAATGGAAGAAAAGAGTAAGGTTAAGGGGAGAAATGGGGAGGTATGAAATGGGAGAAAATCAGAGATGGATAAACCAAGTTGGTGTTTAAGAGATATTAGACACTCTTATCCTAACTTGTGGTTTAAATCTAGAATTTAATTAAGATATCAAAAACTTAATCAAATATCTAGAACCTAAAACTCACACTTAAGATAACCACTCTCAAGATATAGAATTAGGAATTTGGCTAAAATAGCATCACAATATTTTATAAATACTCAAAGAGTAAAAGGAGTTTTTAATATTCAAAGTTATGTTTACAATGGCCATAGGGCCTGATTATATAGGGAGAGTGTAACACCCCAACCCGCGTGACCCGAATACAAGGACCAGCGGACCGGGTTGTCACTAGATTGGCGTTCAAACACAATAATTTCCAAAACAATTTAAAACATTTAATTCAAAACAATATTTAAATATCCATCAGAGTAAATCAAAACGGTGCGGAAGCCTTTAAGTACTTAATCAAAATACAACTTTGGGTTCTGCCCTTAAGAATATAATAATTCAAACTTAAATATTAAATAAGATAACTCCTCCAGCTAGCATCCATCCATCTCTTCGCCCTCGCTGCCTCTAAGACCGTCTCATTATTCATCGTTCCTGTTACCTACGTGTAGCAAATAGGAATAAGCGACCAGTACTCCGTATATGTTTTTTTTCTTTTCTTCTCTCCCTTCAATTGTGCGTGCGTGTGTATATTTAAGGGGATGGGTTTGGCAATCCCTCTACGGGTAGAATTAGGAGTATTATATTGATTTATTATTATTTTATTATAAAACCCTTATATTTATTTATTGAAGTGTAATGTCTATTATGCTCACCACGCTTTACACGTATGTCCAAATTTAACAAACTATATATCGTTGGTCATCATTTTACGAGATCTACCCAAAAACCCAATTTTCATTTAAAACGGATAACTTTA
>OOIL02004403.1:104973-117737 GCA_900332095.2 Cuscuta campestris | reverse complement strand
GGTTTGGGTTATTTGTGAGGGAATATGGGCAGGAATGAGTGGCTAGTGGTGGGTCAGGGTTTTGGCTCTTTGTGGGTGTTTATGTTGGGATTGTGAAGTGTATTTTGGCCAGGGGTGAATGGAATAGAGGGTGGGTTTTATTTGTTGAATAAAAGGCTTAAAAGAAGGAAAATAACAACAAACAAAAGGTTTTATTTTATACAACATTATTTTCGGCCAAGGGCTAAAATAAGTGTAGGAAAACTTTTATTTTGAAAGGAATTAAATGGAAAGGAGTTTTGGATGTTTAGGGTGGGGTTTGGCGGAGTGGGAGTTGGTTGGCAGAACCCTTAGGTCCGAAGTTATTTTTGGCCTCTCGGGTTGAAGGACTTTGAATTCTTACTAAAATGGATCATAATGTTTGAACGTAAGTCCTTTGGTTTTTATGATGGTGTGGGACATGGGGGAGGGTATGATAGGGCCAGGCCCGGATATAACAAAGAGTATCTCATATTCTCACATTATGGAAGGAACTTCTCGAACACTTCCTTACACCATAAGATTCGTTGGTCTACTTGGTAGTCATTCTCTTGGTAGAAATCCAAAGTTTATGGCTAATATGGTAG
Source organism: Cuscuta campestris (assembly GCA_900332095.2). Lineage (NCBI taxonomy): Eukaryota > Viridiplantae > Streptophyta > Magnoliopsida > Solanales > Convolvulaceae > Cuscuta > Cuscuta campestris. The sequence continues at coordinate 117,132 of OOIL02004403.1, read as the reverse complement.
ATTTGGAAAGGGAATTGGTAAGGCGAAGAATTAGTCTTGCTTATGGAGGAGGCAACGTTGGCCTACAAGGAGCTGTTGCTTCAACAGTTTTTACCAATAGTGGTCTCGTTAGAGGTTTCATTCTGGGGTACATAGCAACACGACGTGTCTATGGACCTACGTACGGTGTAGAGCATACAGTTTCCAGCAACTATTACAAATATTTTGAGATGAATCATGCCGTGGAAGCTTTCATCATTCTTCCCGGAGGAGTTGACACTATGGAAGGTTTGTTCACCTTGATCTCGTGGGTTTCTGAAGGGTTACACAATCGACCCATTGGTCTCTTGAACATCGACGGTTATTTCGATAACCTAATCAAATTTCTAGATGATGCGGTGAGGTAGAATTTCATGTCTTTGAGTCAGAGGAAACTTTTCATTTCTTTCTTTGTTGATGAGCTTTTAGACAAAATAGAGTTTGCTAAAGCTTTCCCGGGTCCTGGGGCTAGTTATGCCAACTTTGTAAATCCTGAAAGATTAGACTTAGAATTGCATCTCTAACATTTCCTTTGTAATCCAAGTTGCATTCATGTTGAAATCATTTCGTCCACGAACATTACGAGTTAGCCATAATTATCAATCTAAACTGCATGGTCAGTGTAGCTACATTTTTTTCATTCTTCGGTCTTTCACTGTTGGTGTTACTATTTTACGTCTTGTTTTGTATTATCACCACGTCGCGATCTTTCACGTCAAACAAGTCAATCGATTTGTCTTGTCAGCATCACTATATTTCATTTAGTCAATTCAGACTACATCGATGTTTTCGACGATAAACAGTTACGTCTTTAGTTGCTTCATAACAAGGCATCAGTTCCTTCAACAAGGTTGAGCGGTCTATAGCTTCTAACAAGCAGGTTATTCGAATTTGACCAAATAAGTCGTCCATTCATAGTAAAGGGTGGCGATTATTGATCGTCAGTTTGTTCAAGTTTTTTTAAAAGGGATTTGTGAGTATCCAAACCGTAAGTCAATCTTAGAGAATACAATGGATTCTCTAAGCTGATCAAATAAGTCATGATACGAGGTAAAGGATAACGAATTGTTCAACTGACAGTAGTTGATATAGAGTTTCATTTTAAATGAGTCAGTGAATCGAAATGCTAATAATCTAGTATTTACATGCATAACATTTTAAAAACATTGAAAAATAAAACACCCATTCATAATAGTTTAAAATAAATATAAATTATTTAGAGTAAAGTAATCCAAACATTTGCGAAAGCCTTATATTCAGCATTCAAGACAACTTAATACTTTGAATAATAAATAAACGTAATATCGAAATAATATAATAAGAGCTTCATGTTCGAATAAAGTTTTACATTGACGCATTGCTAATGCCAATGTTTATTCTATCTAGGTTTGATATTTATTAACTCCCATTAACATAGAACAAATTGAGAAGATTCAAAGGCAATGACAAGAGTTCTTTGAGGGAACACAAAAGAACAAGAATAGACGATGGAGAATTCTACTTCCCTCGTGAAAGGTAGACCTGAAAGTTCTTCTGGGAAAGCATTGAGGAAGTTTCACACTATAGGGATCTCTTCCCTCCGAGGCGCCTCCTGTTAAATGTCATGAAATGTGCACAAGAAAGCTTCATACTTCTTGTGAATGAGTCGACGAGCTTGCATGTAAGAAATGAATTCGGGAGCTGTTGCTACTCTTTTAGGCTTGCATCCGAACGGTATGTGCTTCATAATTAATTACAGTTTTGTTGGCGGTACACCAACCCATGCCCAAGATAACGTTAAACTCAAGGTGTGGAAGTTCGAACAGACTTGTAGGGAAAGTCTTCCCATGCACGACTAATGGGCAATCATGATAGATGTATCTGAGGTGTAGACTGTGTCCCAACGGATTGAACACGATAAGCATACACAGATGTGACAGGGTGGAACCTGGGTCAAACATTCTTAATGATTTGAAATGTTGATTGAGTTATAACTCACTTATTAGATTCTTGCACGGTTGATGATTTTCTGTAGTCGTGGTTTCCTTTACGGAAGGTGCTAACTAATTGCATGATTTGAACAATGTTTTTGGAGAGATCATGTCGGGGTCAGTTCCCCGTATATGATGGGAAGCTATTAAGATCGAAGCATGTTCAACCATTCAGTTGGCTGTGTATGGTAAAAGAATGTTCATTTTGGGAGGGTTTGCATGAACGATGAATTGGTTACTGCCACAAGGTCTATCACCGGAGTGACGGATACTGTTGAGGACTTGTCGTACGGTCCAAAACAAATTAAAAATTTAAAAATAACCTTAGCTAACCCCCAAAATATAATCAAATAAAAACTATAGCTAGGGAAACTAAGGGTCGATCCCACGGAGAAAGTTTGTACTTTTGAAATCAAATTAGCATGCACACACATTGTCACTAAATAAAACAAACTAACTACTACACATATGATAAGACTTATAATAAAACTTATAACTTAATAAATATAATAACTTATAAATAACTTATATAAACAAAGAACTTATAATATAACTTATAAACTCATAACAAATACTAAAGTATATAAAAGTAAATAAAGTATAAAAACTTAAATTTCTAACTTATATACAAACACTTATAGATAAACTTAGTAAATAAAAACTTATACTAATATAACACAAAGGGGGGGTTGTTGGATAAAAAGTAAATATTTTTTGGTTTTTTATATTTTCTTATATTTTTGGTTTTTTTTAATAAAAATGGGGGAAACAAGCTCAAAAGATAAACTTCTCCAACTAAGGTAATCCAAGAAACACCGCCAAGAACCCAAAACAAAATGAAAAAGAGAACAAACACAAATTGAACATTACACATATAATAGGTACTTAGACAATATATTACGTAACTTACGCACTTAAAAATAGAAAAGAATTCAAAGGCTCGAGTTGATTCATATCCTTGACCACATATAGAGGATCGTCAACTCTCTATAAGGCCCAGAGTCAAAGAATGCAAAGGCCTTTTGGATCACTTTGAACCCCCACCCACCTCAAGCGCTCAAACAATGATTCAAAAAGATGAAAAAAGTTTATAAAAGAGTGAATATTTCTTTCATTCTAACTCCCATGCATAAATTATCCACGAAGAACATTTATACACTTTAATAAACTTTAACGTCTAATGATGAAAATATTTTGCAGGTCTCCTTGAACAACTTAAGCATAAGAATTTTTGTCTATTCACATAAAAAAACATTAGATATTTTCAAAAACTTAAAAATTGTTTTTGTGCGTAAACAACCTTAAATTTATGAAAATCAACGAACAAACACACGACAAAACAATCACTCAATAATGAATCTTAAGGAAAACGTCCAACTTATGGAGCTAAGAAGTTCATAATCCTTAAAATTTTACAAAACACATAGCACAACGAAGAATCACGTATGAATTCGGAAATCATTTAACTATAATATGGAGCTAAAATAGCTTCAACGAAAACAAAATTCGACATACCAACCTACTTATGAAATCAAACCGTGCGATTCAACCAATTCAACAACAATTTGCACAATAATTGTAGAAAACTAATATGAATCAATTCTCATTCATAAGGGATTTAAAATAAACATAAAAAAACCCATAAAAGAACACCTACCATTGTTAAGAATTTCTTAAACAAACACAAACAAGCAAAAAATGTAAAATTAAATTGAAAACAACACTTTACAAAGAATTGGAGAAGAAAAAGAAGTTGACAAATATAGGGTTACAAATTTGTTGAAGAAGACGATGAAAATTGAAGTATTGGAGCTGAAGGAACCGCCGACCATCATCGTCGGAGCTATTGCCGCCGCCGCCGCCGCCTGCCGCCACCATTGCAGCGGCTTGGGCGTCGCGTTTTTATTCCCCTTTTTGTTTTGTTTTATTGATTGACCAAGAATGGTTTGAGCTAAGTACTTTTTGATAATGGATTTTGGCTCCGACCCAAGCTCAATCTCTTCTTTCCAAACATGAACTTTAATTTGGCCTTTCGCTGCACTTTTCTCGAAAAAATAAGATATCTAATAATTTGGGTTAGGGAAAATAAAATAAAAATAATAAACTGTAAAAAATGAGCAAAAAACTATGATATATGTAAGAAAAATAAAAAGAGTGTAAAAATAAGAATTTAAATAAAAATAAGTTAAACAATTAAAAATCAAACACTAAAAATAAAAAAATGCATAAAAAAGAATAAAAAGAACAAACCCAAGCTCAACTTATCACATACGATACGAAATAAGATGATGTGGTTGCCGTAGTATAGCTGCTTCATGCTATCTTGTCATCTTGCAAGTGTGGTAGACAATCGGATGTTACTCAGAGGTTGATCGTGAGCTTGTCGGTATTCCCTACTCGGGTTGATCTGACGTATTCGGTGGGTTTCTCAAAACCACACTTACTTCATTTACGAAGTTTACAAAGACATAATGAATTAAGTAGTTCTTGATTGAGTTTATTCAAGAAGATTCGGCTCAAACAAGTTTGGACAAAGGATTTTATATTGTTCAAAACCTCAGTTGTGCCACAGTTACCAAGTAACCCTTTAGTCTAGTCGGGCTGAGTCCACTGGAGGAGTATCTACACCTCCACCGCAGATACTATTAGCAGAGTCTACACTGAACATTTCCTCTGGACCATCTCTTTCTTATGCTGCCTTCCGCCGCTTCCAGATCCTTAGTCTCGCTATCCATGCCTTGCGATGTGCACGTTGGTAGCGCTCTTTGGAGTCGTATCCCTTTATCTTTTTCTTTCGTCTCTTATCGAGCACGAAAGTCTGGTTGGAGTCAACGCTTGACACGCTTTTGGTACTAACAGTACTAATCTAACAATTGTGTAATATAGAAATTTTAACAAAATAATAATAACTTAAATGATAACTGTTTACCTTCCCGGGTAGAGATGTGATGGGAGATGCGACAGTGGATTTTGAAAAATTCCTTCAAATTGGGTTTCCTAAATAGTTTTTAAAACTAAATGCTCCGATACCAAATTGTAACACCCCCGACTCGCCGGACCCGATCCGCCGTTACCCGACGCGTCGGAGAGGTCATAGAGATGGTATTTAGAGAATCATCCAAAGAAACATTTTCTTAATTCTTTTAAATAAAACCTTGGTCATATTTATGTAAATAAAATCCTTGGGGAAATTAGCCCCTAAAAACGTACAGAGTAAAATAACCAGTCCAAACGCAGAAGCAAAACAAAGTCAAGTTCATGAAAATAAATACGACAAGTGTGGGTTCAAGCCCAAATGATTTAAGTAATAATTAAAGGAAAAGGGGATAAAATCTGCATCCATCGTCCATACATCTCCTCAGTCTCGTTGCCCTTTGGGATAGGTTCTAAGTTCATCGTGCCTACTCGCGTATAGCAAAACAATAATATACGCTCAGCATAAGCTAAGTGGTAACTCTAACAAGAGAATAAATAGTGATAAACCATATAGGCACAAACATAATCATGCATGTACTGAACATACGTGTAACACAAGATGAATTAACCAAATGACTATATGATTGCATGATGATTGAGTAAGACTATGCATGGACCCCATGCGCTCCGACGTCATCCCACAACGGCGACGACTCGGGCAAACCTTAGTCTCCTGACAGGACTAGAAGTGATGGGTGGTAACTGAATCCTAGTTACCACGTAGATACACAAGCCCTTCGCATGAAACCTGTTGGCCCCGAAAGCACCTGGACAGGCTCGTGCTAAGAGGCGCACTAGGCCTGAACCCTTAGGCGGTATGACATGACTTGAATGGATTCCTACAACACGCGTCTATAACATGCGTGATGATATGAAAGTATATACAAAACTTTGGAAATAACCAAGAATATATCATTCATAGTAAGCATACAATAATGGATTATGGAAAGCCACACTTAAATAAACATTTTGGGTCTTAACCAAAATAATCCTACAACCGGTCACGGTCGACCATTTTGTACAACGGTCCACCGTTCGGTTCCCACGTTTTGGTCTTAGATTCCAAAGGTTCACTGTACCCTAGACCACCGTGTCTAAACATGGACGGCTGAGGTGGTGAACCGCAGAAGAGCTAAATGGTCCACTGACCCACCGACGGTCGACCGGGCAGATGCCTAGACACCGTGAATGGTCGACCGTCCTGATGGCAACAACAAGCAGTGGTACATTCCCACAACTATTTTATATCCTTTTTGTCTAATTTTTATTAAATTATGAACATGTATGATAAAACGTATATTTCCTAAGGCTCATTGATAGATTTTAACCAAATTCGTGGGTATATGGATAGGAGAATATGATTAACGAACCTTGGATTACATCGTAGATTACGAACAAATAATCCTATGAACGTAACTATATCGAATATAACTATGAATTCTAATGCTAGAAGAGCAACGTACTCACCTCTAGAACATACAGTTGGTGGATGAAGACGGTATAAACGGTGGTCATGTCTCACGAATGCACAACGGACAAACTTCCTCCGTCTTCTTCTCTTCTTCCTCTTCCGGTGGTCCTCCTCCTTCGTCTGCTGCTGGTTTGCCAAGAGAGAGGGGAGTGTGATGTGAGTTAATGGGTGAAAGAATCAAAGTGTGAAGGGGAGGGGAACGAGAGTGTATGTATTAAATATAGATGGTGGAGATTTCTAGGCAAAGAGAGGGGGAGTGAACCATGGGTTAATGGGGAGGAATGGGTGACAACTCATATGTCACTCCGTAAATTAAAAAAACTGACCTGAACTGTACGTGTTTTCCGCCTGAACTGGTCTGAATCGAGATCCGTTTGCGTTTTTGGAATCAGACAGTCAAAACTAGTATTATGATGTGATCAAATAATTTTTTTCTCAAAACTTTATTTTTTCCAACTCCGGTTTATATCAATAATTATATAATTAAATTAATTAATTCTAATAGGCCGGGTTTCAGGGTATTACACACGCCCACTCTCATGTTTCTGAATCATATATTATCAACCTTGGTCAAGAGAGAGCTTCTCTTACTCAGTTTTTGTTACAAAATAATTAGTCTTTCCATAATGGAATGGGGTGATGCCCAATGAGGGATAGATGAATTGACACTTTTCCTTTTCTCTACACGATAATCAGCAAGTCAAAATGGGGGACTAGGACGGGGGCAAGGCCGTAATACGGATTGCAAGCATGGAAGTTTCCAGTACCATTGGAAGTTCAAAAAAATTTGACTTTGAGAACACTTTGATCTCCTCGAGGCAATAAATATCATCAGTTAGTTATGCACCCACGAGGCCTGCGCGCCAAAAAAGTAGCGAGACTTGAGGAAGAAGCTTCCCCCATTTATAAATGCTACCCTTCTAGCATTGTGGAAGGACACAACTGATTTAAAACAAGACAATTCATTCAATATTTACGGAATTCACACACACACACACTCTCTCTCTCTCTCTTTCTCTCTCTCTCTCTAGACCTCTTATAGGTCTACGATGATCCTTCACCCCGGGGTACCCGGGATCCCTCATAATGTATGGAAAATTATTATGTCCATTTGTATATGAATGTGAAAAGTAGTTAAGCCAATCAATACTAGCACATTAATAATGCGTAGAGAGAAGTTAAACTAATGGAGTAGTTGTGATAGAACTTTTCACTAGCAAAATTAACTAGCAAATTTAATAGTTCAACTAGGAAAAATTACTATTATTAAAACTCTTTTGTCAGAAATTTCCTGCCTACCCCATCTCCTTGCCCGGGATCTCTGTAGCGCCCAAAAACCTGGCTTAGTATATTTCATTAATTTATAAAATTAATTAATTAATAATTTAGTCAGTACAAAGATTATTTTCTAATTTTGTTTTTAATATGAGGGTTTATCTTACGTTGTAGACTCTCTGTTTTTAATATCAGACTTATTGGGCCCAAGATACGACTAACGAATAAGATAATTGAGCTTATACTCACTCATAATAGGCTAGGAAGTGTAAGTTGGACCCTAAACCTATTTAGTTATATATAAAACGTGCCAAGGTCTCTTACGCAAATCACGACACACGACCTCCCTCGTTTGGCCGTTCTTCCTTCGACTTTGTCTGCCCGTTCGTTCCACTATGTCTGTTCTGTTCGCTGACCGGAAACATCACCAAGCCTCACCGTCGATCATTGTCACCCTCTTCATCCTCCCTCCGTTGTCACGCGTCAGTTGGTCCAAGCCATGGGCTGCATCGGCGGTTCTCCCTCTTCTGTCAAGCTTTAATTTCTTCAATTTTCAAGGTGAGTCGTGGTTTCTATACCTATCGTTAGCATTAATTCATGGATTAGGAATTCATTAGCATATAATCTTGCAATTTGATTGTGAATTGGGTTGTTTGTGATTGAATTAGATGAAATGGTTGTTTGGGGTCGTTTTCCGCCACCTTCTCCAGCGACCCGCCGGTGATGACAGCGGCGAACTTGCCTGGGTGCTAGGCAATTCTTGTATTGGCTTAATTGGATTCAATTGGCACCAATTGGGTCTAATTAGGTTCAATTGGGTCCAAACGGGTCCAATTGGGTTCAATTGGGCTAGTTGGATTTATTTGGTACAATTGGGACTGGTTGGATTTTATTTGGGTTGATTAAGGGACTCTTTGGGTATCTGTGAACCACAAAACAGGGCTGATTGGTTGGGTTTTGGGTTCAGGTCGGCTACCTGTAGGGGTTCTGGGGTTGGTGGTGTAATGCCCCAAAACATACCCTAAAAGTATTAATGAATAATTATTCAATCAATCAATTTGTTTTTATTAAAATAAATTGTTTTTGGGCTTTGAGCCAAAATAAAATATGTTTTGATAACCAATCACACAATCTGGATAAGTCTCATAGAGATAAATCCAATATGTTGACTTATTATGTGATCTTAATTGAGAACCTGAGTATATACCCAAATTAAGAGTAAATGAAGAAATTTCTTATGATGTGAACTTGAAAGGGTTTATTGAAATAAAACATGAGAATAAATAATATGTATTGAATATAAGAACCTTTATGAGTAAAGTTCAATTAAACTAATTTTGACTCTGTCAAAGTCAAACACCCAAAAATATGATGTCGGAAAAAGTATTACAAATAATTATGAAAATTATATCGTTGGATAGAGTTTGATTGTCTGATTGCAATGGTGCAAACTGAATAGAGTTTGACTGTCTGGACCAAAAAATGTACCCTGACTGGAACCAAAATTGGTCCCAATCAGGGACGGCACCACCCAGCGCACTAGCCGATTGTACAGCCGATTGTACACCTGTGATAATAGATTATCTCCCTACTCTGCTGAAGAAAATGAAGTCAGCAGCTATGAATCGATTTTCCTATCATACATTAATCGATTGTTTTTGAGAAAACATGATTTTTGAACTATGGAATCCTATTTTTGATACCAATCAATTATGATTAATATAAAGATGATTTCTTGAAATAAAAATGATGTTTTGACAACTAAGAGGACCTTACATGATGCATGACGGTAAGCTAGGGTGCTAGCACTCGACGCTAGGGCGCTAATTGCTATTGAATATTATGATGATTATTGTTATGGATGACTATGATATATCGATGATGAACCTACTGATTAAAATGATTTTTGTGAATGATTTAAACTATGGTTTGAAATGAATACATCGATGATTATGAAATGATTTGGATTGTAAGGGTATCTAGAAGAACTCTAAGATATACCCATTTAAGTTAGGCCTTGCGGGTATGATGCTCGGTGGCTAGGGTTAGAACATACGTACGGGATCCAAGAACCAAACTTGAGTACCTACTCGTTTGGGGATACCACTCAACCCAACAGTGAACACTGTGTTGTCGGTTTCTGGTTGGCCATAAGCGAAGGTAAGTTTGAGATATTGAAAACCTCTTTTATCTTAAACTAGGCCTAGCTCAAGGATTATTTAGGAATACCTTAAACTGGAATATAGTTTAATTATCATAAACTAGAATTCGTTTAAGGGTTGATAAACATTAAAGAGAATGGCCTTAGACAAAGAGTAGTTTAAGGATATTGTTGAATGTTGAATATGAAAGATGAATATGGATGTTGAATGTTCAATATTAAAGATGAATATGAATGTTGAATGATGAATACTGAATATTGATTATTGAATATCTAAACTAAATATTATGTGCATGATTGATTTGATTATGAATTGAGATTTAATTTATATAGATGTTTGACGCATTAGATATGCTTACCCAGCTTCAACGCTGAGCGTGTAGTGTGTTTTATTTGCTACACGCAGGTTAATAGAAAGAATGATGTGACATGATTCTAGAAGCAGACGGAGGTGAGATTATCGGAATGGATGTGATGGTTTTGAATTACATAAATAAATTATGTTTGTGATTTTTGATTTGTTAAGCTCCCGCATTATTGAAAACTTCGTACTGTTTATGTTATAAAAATATTATTGTGATAAATAATAGTGTTTGAAATGTTTTAAATTTTTACGATTACCATGTTAATACTTTAGTTCGAAAGGAGTTGCAGACCTAGACAGATTAGGGTGTTACAGTTTGGTATCAGAGCAAATGGTTTTAAAACCGATCTTCAGATCAAAATTTGATTTAAAAAAATTGTCAATCACATCCACGACTCTTGCATCTCTCTGACTGTTAGATAACAATTGTTAGTACAAAAACTATATCGAGCTAGACTCAAGTCGAACTTTCGTACTCGGTGAAGAGACGAAAGAATAAACGAAAAATATATGATCCTCTGATATGTTATCAACGTACGTATCGCATCGCGAATGACAAAACTCATTTGCATCGTAAAGTCGCACGGATGTGAGACGACTATGAAGAAATGATTAATGTTGAATAACATCTTTGAAGCCAATGTCAAAGATCCTCATGTTGACTCAAGACGATTTGATTGCTGATTCAAACACGAACATTTAGAATCAATAAACTTTGTTATCTAAAGTATCCCATTCTGATGTCAAACTCATTACGACACAATATGCAATTATGTCATATGAATCGAAATCGTTTGTTAAGCAATGATTCCTTGCAAAACCTCATTGAAATACCATACAAGGAAACTGATAATTATCCTTAGTATGCATTGGCTGACTGAACGACGTTGTTGTTGACAACTCTTGACGAAGACTTCTTCAACTGAAGGCCGATGATAGTAACCGTATAGAGGTGAAAGCAAAGCTGATTGCTAATGTAACACCCTAATCCGTCCAGGTCTGCAGCCCCTTTCGGACTAAAGTATTAACTTGGTAATCGTAAAATTTAAAACTTTTTGTTAATTTATTTGGGTTGGCCCAAACATATTAATAATGTTTGACACCCAACCCAGCAGCCCATTTACTCAAGCCCAATCTATACTCCTTAACCTAATTAAGCTTGCCTTAATTACCACCCTAATCTCCACTATAAATTGAGGCTTCCACCTTGAGTTATTTCATTGTGCAAAACTCCTTTCTCTCTTTGTGAGACTTCCGTGTGGGTTTCTTTCTTCCTTTGTGAGTTGATCTCAGTTCTTCTCCGTTTCTTTGTGGGTGGAGTGTGGCGAGGTTGGGTTGGGGTGTTGCTCCTTTTGGTACCCTTGTAGTGCACAATTACGGACCGAATTTTACGGGTGACCTGAGCCTAATCGGAATAAATAAATACACACAACAGTGGTATCGGAGCCTGGTTTGTGCTCAGTATTTATTTATTTTTCCGTGAGGTGTTCTTTTCCACTTTTTCGGTACTGTTCATTGGTAGGGAGGGTTTTCTTTTTCTCTTATTTTGATTCCTTCGGTCAAAGTTTCAAAGCCCAATTTGTGAGTTCCTTCCCTGGTTTCTTTTTCCTTTTTCGGACCATCCGTGTCCTTCCGCCTGAAGAGCCCCTGTTCTCCTGCGTAGAAAAAAAAGGGGACAAGGACGAGTGGCAGAGCCGAAGTCGCACAAATTGCTTCGTGCAATTGAAGGCAGTCCGCAACCGGCGATTCCAGCAGAATTCCGTTGAAGGAATCAGAAGCTCCGACGTCTAGGAGCAGGCTTCGACCCTCGCTGACAGAACCGAATTGCTGCCAAAATTCCTCCGTGGAGTAGGTAAGTCGAATCTAGGCATTAGATTCGCCCAGGTACACAACTCTTTATCCCTTTGCTTTCGTAGCTTTTTTT
>OOIL02004403.1:85634-101338 GCA_900332095.2 Cuscuta campestris | reverse complement strand
ATATGCTTGCTCGATAAGAATGTGGTTGTTTTTTCTGATAGTCAATCTGCCATTCAACTATGCAAAAATCTTGTTTTTCATGATAGAACAAAACATATTGATGTTAGGTTTCATTTTATTAGAGACATAGTCGAAAAGGGAATTGTCATGCTGGAGAAAATTCCTACAGAATCTAATCCAGCTGACATGGGTACTAAGTGTTTACCGATTGAAAAATTTACCTTATGTCAAAAGATTTTAAACCTATCTCTGTGATTGTGTGCTGATCTTTTGTTCCATTTTTTGGTCTTTGTGACTTTTGCTTTTCTTTTGTTTTTTGAACTCGATGACCCAATGGTAGAGTTCGACTCTTCGTGAGTTATTTTTGGCTTGCTTTGTGATGTTGCCTAGTCTTCGTGACTTGAGAGTACTTAGTGAACTCTCCACCACTACGTGTGTTCTCATGTGTTGATTACACATTTAGTGGTTATTAGGCTATGATGAGTCCCGCGGTTCCTTGTCAAACTATGTGCACTACTTTGGGCCAAAGGTGGAGACTGTTAATTTATTTGGGTTGGCCCAAACATATTAATAATATTTGACACCCAACCCAGCAGCCCATTTACTCAAGCCCAATCTATACTCCTTAACCTAATTAAGCTTGCCTTAATTACCACCCTAATCTCCACTATAAATTGAGGCTTCCACCTTGAGTTATTTCATTGTGCAAAACTCCTTTCTCTCTTTGTGAGACTTCCGTGTGGGTTTCTTTCTTCCTTTGTGAGTTGATCTCAGTTCTTCTCCGTTTCTTTGTGAGTGGAGTGTGGCGAGGTTGGGTTGGGGTGTTGCTCCTTTTGGTACCCTTGTAGTGCACAATTACGGACCGAATTTTACGGGTGACCTGAGCCTAATCGGAATAAATAAATACACACAACACTTTTCAAACACTTTTATTTATCACGATAATATTTTTCATAACATATACAGTGCGGAGTTTTCAATATTGCGGAAGCTTAACAAATCATAATTACAAACATAATTTATTTATGTTTTTTAATTCAAAACCGTCACATCCATTCCGACAATCTCACCTCTGTCTGCCTCCAGAATCATGTCACATCATTCTTTCTATTAACCTGCGTGTAGCAAATAAAACATACTACACTTTGATAATCGATTATCAAACTTCAGAGAGGGCTGACAGTCGATTATCACATTCTGATAATCGACTGTTGCTCAGCTTTGTTTAAAAAATCTGCAGAACGATGAATAATCGATTTTCAAGTTGATAATCGATTATCCATCGTCTTCTACCTCGAGCCAACTTGCGGAAATGTCACTTTTACTCACCAAACATCAATTAAAGTATATAAAAGTGTTCTCCAAGGTTCATTGATCATTTTAGCATCATTAATTCATAATTTTAACATCAATTTCATGGTTTATGATTCTTAGTTCTTCAAGCATGTCAAACACAAAACTCAACCAAATGACCAGTTATGAACGTAGAAACGACCTATATGAACATTCTAGTCATTAGATATATCTACGGGCTTACTTCGAAGCTTAATGGAGGTTTTGGAAATTTTTCGGCAAAACTTCCGGCGAGTATTTCTCCCAACTCCGGCGACTTCACACCAAATTGACAGCACCACAACACTCCTCACACTTTCATGGAACACTTAGGAAGAAGAATGAAGAAAAATGGTGAAGAAATGAGAAGGTTGGGTTCTCTTATATAATGAGAAGGAGAGAAGAAGAAAACAGCTATGGTGACTCCACAATTCTGCGATCGGCGTAGTGGGGAAGGAGGCGCCGTCTAAACAGTTCCCTGATTGGGACCTATTTTGGTTCTAGTCGGGGTACACTTTTTGGTCCAACTTTGGTCCAACTTTCTCCAAATTGAAATATGTTTGCACCGTTGCGATCAGACAGTCGAACTCTATCCAACGATATACTTTTCATAATTATTTGCAATACTTTTTCCGACATCATATTTTTGGGTGGTTGACTTTGACAAAGTCAAAATTGATTTATTTGACCTTTACTTAAAAAGGTACTCATACTGAATTCATTTTATTTATTCTCATGATTTATTTCAATAAATCATTTTAAAGTTTACATCATAAACACATTATTCATTTATTACTGATTTTGGGTTTGTACTCAAGTTCCCAACCAAGATTACACAATTAGTCAACATATTGGATTTATTTCTATGAGATTTATCCAGATTAAGATATTGGATATCAAACACATATTTTTTCGGTCCAAAGTTTAACAATAAATTATTTTTAATCAAAACAAATTTGATTAATTTATTATTTATTTATTAATAATTCTAGGGTATGTTTTGGGGCGTTACATTCCCCCCCCCCTTAAAGGAATTTCGTCCTCGAAATTCTTCTAAGGGTCAACGTTTAACATTTCGTAGTGATCTCACTTTATCATGACGTTGTCATGTTCATTTGGTTAAACCATAATTACGTCATTATCCAAACGGATACGTATTCTCAAACTGTCGATGTTATCAAACTCGTTCTTTCTTCAAGAGATTAATAGGCAACGCATCCAACAATCCATTTCGTAGGTTCCCGCTCAGATTCAACAACCATAACCTAAGTTCCTTTGCAAGGTATAACATCGTATTTTGGAGCATACTTAACATATTTGTACATCATTTCGTTCATTCACAAATCTCGATTGTATGTCATTAGTCAACAACATTCTTTCATTGAAAGTCCCTTTGCAGCATTTGTAGTTTTGAATCACAATAGATGTAGTGGGAGATTCCGAGGTTGTTTCAATCCATACGTTTTAGCGAAATCATCCAAGTCATTCAAGACATCTTCATATTATTCATATAGTTCAGAATGATTTGTAAGTAACATCAAATGGCTTTTCGTGGTCCAAGATTTTCAAGATATGGGATTTATCATACATTATGAGGAGGTACTACTCGTTGTACAGTCATTATTGATCTCGTATTTGAAACATTCCTTCGTTCACCTTCGTGATAGTTCTCATTACCGTTAAGGAGCCTTCGTAACAATTCACTTTCAAGCTTTGTCTCGTATTTGTTTAATCATATTCGACTTCTTTACTTTGATCAAGATATGATAATGACAGGTTCGTTTTTAGCACTATGGTTAATCTCGTTTCGAGGGAAGAAGAAAATATCTTCAGTATGTGATTCAATTCACGAATTTATAAACTAAGGAATCTTACGAGTTCTTATACCAATATCACAAATAGGTTCGGAATCTTTGCTTGAATGATTCAGCTTGATCCTTGTGGCGTCATTTCATCTCTGGTTGTTGCACATACATTCCCTTAGTAGGGTCATAACGGAGTTTGTTTGGTCAAATGAGATCATCGATAATAATCTTCAGAGATAACGTAATCGCATCAACCATTTTGTGGTTCACAAAGAGAGGCTCAACATAATATTCCAATCAGAATGCTTTTACCGTAGTTCACAGAGTGTAGTTTTAAAAGATCGGTATAACGTATCTTGATGAATTAAGACAAGTTCCCAAGGGTTTAATATTTTGATACAACAATGGAATTCAATCGTTGATCAAGTGGGATTTTTTTTTCAAGGGTGTAGTTTAACACATCAATTTTGAGTAATTCAAGGATATGAGTCACAAAATACAGAGATAACGTTTGCGAATTATCGTTACTAATCGTAGGTTTTCATCCTTCAATGTTTCACTCTTTGGCAATTACTCAAGGGGTCGTTGTCTTAGGAAATAGTCATTTTGACTTTTTTTCTCGGATTTGAACGTGTTTTAGGACAATGAATCTAACTGTTCAAGAGTCTCAATACGTTATATCGTCAGCAGACTATAGTATTAGCGAGTACGTTCTCGTCTGCAGGTAATTTGAATCCATTTTACTGTACGTATTTTGGTTGGTGATAATTATTTTTCCATCAATGGTCCGGTTTTAGAGACTATATATATCACGATTATGGAAAGAGTATCTCACATTCTTAAAATATGGAAGGAACTTCTCGAACACTTCCTTACACCATAAGATTTGTTGGTCTACTTGGCAGTCATTCTCTTGGTAGAAATCCAAAGTTTATGGCTACGACGGTAGATTTAGGAAGGGAATTGTTAAGACGAAAAATTAAACTTGCCTATGGAGGAGGTAGTGTTGGCCTTCAAGGAGCTGTTGCTTCAACAGTCTTTACCAATGGTGGTCTCGTTAGAGGTTTCATTCCTGGGTACATAGCAACACGACGGGTCTACGGACCTACATACGGCGTAGAGTACACAGTTTCCAGTAATTACTACAAATATTTTGAGATGAATCATGCCGTGGAAGCTTTCATTGTTCTTCCGAGAGGAGTTGACACTATGGAAGGTTTGTTTACCTTGATCTTGTGGGCTTTTGAAGGGTTACACAATAGACCCATTGGTCTTTTAAACATTGACGGTTATTTCAATAACCTTCTCAAATTCTTAGACGATGCGGTGAGACAGAACTTCATGGCTTCCAGTCAGAGGAAACTTTTTATTTCTTCTTTCATTGTTGACGAGCTTTTAGACAAACTAGAGTTTGCTAAGGCTTTCCCGGGTCCTGGAGCCGGTTACGACGAGTTTGCAAATCCTGAGAGATTAGACTTAGAATTGCATCTATAACTTTCCTCATGTAATCTAAGTTGCATTCATGTTGAAATAATATCGTCCTTGAACATTACGAGTTAGTCATAAATATTATTCTAAGCTGTATGGTCAGTGCAACTACATTTTCTTCATTCTTCAGTCTTTCATTGTTGGTGTTACTGTTTTACGTCTCGTTCTGTATTGTCACCACGTTGCAATCTTTTACGAATAAACGAATCAATCGATCTGTTTTGTTAGCATCAATTTACTTCACTTATTCAATCAGGTTACATCGACGTTTTTGACGATAAGCAATTAAGTCATTAATCGCTTCATGAAAGGTATCAGTTTATTCAACAAGGTCGAGCTGTCTATAGCTTCTAACAAACAGGTTCTTCGAACAAATCGTTTATACGTAGTGAAGGGTAGCGATTCTTGATTGTCAGTTTGTCCATCTTTCATAACAGGGATTTGACAGTATCCTGACCGTAAGTCAATCTTAGAGAACACAATGGATCCTCTAAGCTGATCAAATAAGTCATCGATACGAGGTAAAGGATAACGGATTGTTCAATTGACAGTAGTTGTTACAGAATCTCATCGATTCACGTATAAATAGAATGGATATTCTCCTAAGGAAGAAATACTTGGTGAAATGTTTCTTTGTCAGTCAATCTTTATAGTCGAGTATTCAGTTTGACATAAACATATTTAATGCAGAGTTACGAATATTGGTTCTCTTTGGGATCAAGATTGGTAGAGAAATTCCATTTGTCGGAACGGTGAAATATTAGGAAGTTCATATCAGAGAGGTGACATACTTTCGGTACATTCCTTTAGTTCAGATCTTTCTTTTGCGTATCACACGAATAGACTTCACGCTTCTTATGGTTGAGACATGTTTGCATATATATTCGAGATGAACTCGGTTGGTTTAAAAATCAGCTTTGCTTTCACCTCTTATGATGTTACCATCATTGGCCTTTAGTTGAGGAATTTTTTATCACAAGTTGTCAACAACAACGACGTTCAGTCAGTCAGTGCATACTAAGGATAATGTCGATTTCCTTGTATGGTACTTCAACGAGGTTTNTTCCTTTAGTTCAGATCTTTCTTTTGCGTATCACACGAATAGACTTCACGCTTCTTATGGTTGAGACATGTTTGCATATATATTCGAGATGAACTCGGTTGGTTTAAAAATCAGCTTTGCTTTCACCTCTTATGATGTTACCATCATTGGCCTTTAGTTGAGGAATTTTTTATCACAAGTTGTCAACAACAACGACGTTCAGTCAGTCAGTGCATACTAAGGATAATGTCGATTTCCTTGTATGGTACTTCAACGAGGTTTTGTAAGGAATTGTCGTTTAACAAACGATTTCGATTCTTTGCGTCGTAAAGAGTTAGACACCAGAACAGGATACTTTAGATAACAGAGTTTGTTGATTCTAAACATTCGTGTTTAAATCAACGAACAGATCATCTTGAGTCCACATGAGGATCTTTGACATCGGCTTCACAGATGTTGTTCAACATCATTCGTTTCTTCAGAGTCATCTCACTTCCATATAATTTTGCGATGCAGATCAGTTTCGTCATTCGCGATACGATGCGTACGTTAATAATGGATCAAAGGGTCATATATTTTTCGTTCGTTCTTTCGTCTCTTCATCGAGTACGAAAATTTCTACTTGAGTCTACACTCGATATAATTTTAGGATTAACAATTTTTATTTAATGAGAATTCTAACAGAGTCAATATTTACCAAATAAATTCTCATACCTTTCCTGGAGCAGAGGGATGCGAGAGTCGTGGATGTGATTGACATTTTATTATTATTTTTTTTAAAAAAAATCAAATTTCGATCCGAAGATCGGTTTTAAAACCATTTGCTCCGATACCAAATTGTAACACCCTAATTCGTCCAGGTCTGCAGCCCCTTTCGGACTAAAGTATTAACTTGGTAATCGTAAAATTTAAAACTTTTCAAACACTTTTATTTATCACGATAATATTTTTCATAACATATACAGTGCGGAGTTTTCAATATTGCGGAAGCTTAACAAATCATAATTACAAACATAATTTATTTATGTTCTTTAATTCAAAGCTGTCACATCCATTCCGACAATCTCAGCTCCGTCTGCCTCCAGAATCATGTCACATCATTCTTTCTATTAACCTACGTGTAGCAAATAAAACATATTACACGCTCAGCGGTGAAGCTGAGTAAGCATATCTAAAGCGTCGAACATCCATATAAATTGAATCCAAATTCATAATCAAATCATTTGATATCATGCACAGAGTATTTAGTTCAAATATACAATAATCAATATTCAACATTCGTCATTCAATATTCATATTCAACATTCAACATTCAACATTCAACATCCTCGTTCAATAATATCCTTAAACTATTCTTAGTCTAAGGCCAATTTATTTGATTTTTACCAACTCTTAAACTAGTTCTAGTTTAAGGTACTTCTATCCAACTCTTAAGCTAGGTCATTAGTTTAAGGTACATATATTCCGATTGATTTACCAACTCTTAAACTAGTTCTAGTTTAAGGTACTTCTATCCAACTCTTAAGCTAGGTCATTAGTTTAAGGTACATATATTCCGATTGATTTACCAACTCTTAAACTAGCCTTTGTTTAAGGTACAAATCCAGAAAACCGAACAGTAGGATACTAACTGTCGGGTTGGGTGGCATCCCCAAACGAGTTCCTCTAGTTTGGTTATGGATCCCGTACGTACGTTTTACCCCAGGCCACCGAATATTCATAATTATACCCGCAAGGCCTATTTCTAAGTCATCTTAGAGGTCTTCTAGATAGTCTTAGAAACCAACGTCAACCTAGGTATATCTTAGAGTTCTTCTAGATATCCTTAGAATTCAAATCATTTCATAATCATCAACATATTTATTTCAATTCCTAATTTAATCTTCAATAATCATTTTAATCAGTAGTTTCATCAAGTCATAATCATCATAATAATCATTCATCATAATCATCAATCAACATAACATTTGATAACAAACAACGGCCTAGTCTCGAGTGTTAACACCCGAACTTACCGTCATGCATCACATAGTATTTTATATGCCAAAAACATCATTTTTATTATACAAAATCATATTTATATTGTGCATAATTAATTGGTATCAAAAATAGGATTTCATAGTTCAAAAATCATGTTTTCTAAACAATAATTGATTAATATATGCTAGGAAATTCAATTATTAACTATTAGCTTCATTTTCTTCAATAGTGTAAGGAGACAGTCTACTGTCACTTTTGATAATCTACTGTCTGATGTTTAGAATGGGCTGATAATCGATTATCACACTTTGATAATCGATTATCAAACTTCAGAGAGGGCTGACAGTCGATTATCACATTCTGATAATCGACTGTTGCTCAGCTTTGTTTAAAAAATCTGCAGAACGATGAATAATCGATTTTCAAGTTGATAATCGATTATCCATCGTCTTCTACCTCGAGCCAACTTGCGGAAATGTCACTTTTACTCACCAAACATCAATTAAAGTATATAAAAGTGTTCTCCAAGGTTCATTGATCATTTTAGCATCATTAATTCATAATTTTAACATCAATTTCATGGTTTATGATTCTTAGTTTTTCAAGCATGTCAAACACAAAACTCAACCAAATGACCAGTTATGAACGTAGAAACGACCTATATGAACATTCTAGTCATTAGATATATCTACGGGCTTACTTCGAAGCTTAATGGAGGTTTTGGAAATTTTTCGGCAAAACTTCCGGCGAGTATTTCTCCCAACTCCGGCGACTTCACACCAAATTGATAGCACCACAACACTCCTCACACTTTCATGGAACACTTAGGAAGAAGAATGAAGAAAAATGGTGAAGAAATGAGAAGGTTGGGTTCTCTTATATAATGAGAAGGAGAGAAGAAGAAAACAGCTATGGTGACTCCACAATTCTGCGATCGGCGTAGTGGGGAAGGAGGCGCCGTCTAAACAGTTCCCTGATTGGGACCTATTTTGGTTCTAGTCGGGGTACACTTTTTGGTCCAACTTTGGTCCAACTTTCTCCAAATTGAAATATGTTTGCACCGTTGCGATCAGACAGTCGAACTCTATCCAACGATATACTTTTCATAATTATTTGCAATACTTTTTCCGACATCATATTTTTGGGTGGTTGACTTTGACAAAGTCAAAATTGATTTATTTGACCTTTACTTAAAAAGGTACTCATACTAAATTCATTTTATTTATTCTCATGATTTATTTCAATAAATCATTTTAAAGTTTACATCATAAACACATTATTCATTTATTACTGATTTTGGGTTTGTACTCAAGTTCCCAACCAAGATTACACAATTAGTCAACATATTGGATTTATTTCTATGAGATTTATCCAGATTAAGATATTGGATATCAAACACATATTTTTTTGGCCCAAAGTTTAACAATAAATTATTTTTAATCAAAACAAATTTGATTAATTTATTATTTATTTATTAATAATTCTGGGGTATGTTTTGGGGCGTTACAGCTAAACCGACCGAGTTCATCTCGAATACTTATGAGAAAACGTCTCAACCGCAAGAAGCGTGAAGTCTATTCGTGTGATACACGAAAAGAAACATCTGAACTAAAGGAACATACCAAAACTATGTCACCTCTCTGATATGAACTTCCTAATATTTCACCGTCCTGAGAAATTGAATTCTCTGTCAATCTTGATCCAACAAAGGACCAATATTCATAACTCCGTATTGAATGTGTTTCCGTCGAAACTGAAAAACTCAACTATAAAGATTACCTGACAAAGAATCATCTGACCAAGTGTTTCCACCTTGGGAGAATACCTGTTCTGTTCATACGTGAATAAAGAAGGATCGATGAGACTCTATATCAACTACTGTGAGTAGAAGAATTCGTTATCATTTACCTCGTATCAATGACTTATTTGATCAACTACTGTGTTCTCTAAGATTGGCTTACGGTCAGGATACTATCGCATCCCTGTTAAGAGAGATGGACAAACTGACGATCAAGAATCGCTACCCTTTACTACGTACTGACGATGTGTTCGATCAAATTCAAAGAACCCACTTGTTAGAAGCTATAGACAACTCAACCTTATTGAATGAACTGGCGCCTAGTTATGAAGTGACTAATGACTTAATTGCTTATCGTTGGAAATGTCGGTGTAGTCTGATTGAATAAATGAAGTAAACTGATGCTTACAAGACAAATCATTAAGATAATTGACTCGTTCATATACCCTATTGACGTGAAAGATCGTGACGTGGTGACAATACAAAACAAGACGTGAAACAGTGACACCAATAGTGAAAGGCTAAAGAATGAAAAAATGTAGCTTGCACTGGCCATACAACTTAAAAATATTTATGGCTAACCATTTATATTTTTGGATTTCAACACAAAATAGAACTTGGATTACCTGAGGAATGTTATAGATGCAATTCTAAGTCTAATCTTTCAGGATTCGCAAACTCGTCGTAACTAGCCCCAGGACCTGGGAAAGTTTTCATAGACAAGCTGCATCTACACTGCTATCAGATCTTGTCTACATCGTTATATGGATGCCTCTAAAAAACTACATGGCCCTAATGATATATGAGAAGACATGAGAATAGATTATGCTATTTCTAAGTCATATAAGAAGGCATTGAGTGCAAAAAAAAGCAATGAGCAAATAGTATAGAGCCGATGATGAACCTTTCGAGTTACTGCAAGCAATGTACCATGTATTAGCCCAAAAAAATCCAAGATCAGTTATATCTCTCACAACCTACAAAAATGACCAGTTTAAGAGTATGTTGTTCTTGCTATGTGCATGGAGACAAGCTTGGATTCAATGCTTCCCAATTCTAATTATAGATGGTACATTCCTGAAGGCATATTTTCGTGGTACATTATTGACCGCCTGCACACAGATGCAAATCGGCAGATTGTCCCATTGGCTTTTGGCATTTGTGACACTGAGAGTAAGGAGACCTGGTTGTGGTTTTTAACCAATGTGAAACATGCACTAACTGAATCTAGTAACCTCTACATTATATCTGATCGTCATGAGGGGATTCTATATGCTGTTGAACAAGTGTGCCCCTCCGTTTCTCACGGGTATTGTTCTTAGCACATACGTCGCAATCTCAAATCCAAATTTAAAGGGAAATAAGAGGTGATTCAGTGGAAATTTAGAGGTGTTGCTCGAGCAGCTACTGTCAAGGAATTCGAAGAGTATCTTCAACTTCTTGATGATGAAGATCCTCGGATAAGGGAATACCTCATCAAAATTGGGAAATAAAGTGGTCTCAATGCCATAGTGATAAATCTCGTTATTCTAGTATGACATCAAATCTCGCTGAGTTATTGAATAATGTCAATAATAGTGCTAGGGAGTTTCGTGTTGCAAAGCTTGTAGAATTCATTCGTGATAGGATGCAGCAGTGGTTTCATGATCGGTCAGAAATTGCTAGTTCCACTCGCACCCGTCTTTTTAAGAAATGTGAGGCTCTCCTAATTCAAATGCAACGTGAAGCATTTCGTATGAAGGTATGCTTTTTAGAAATTAGTCATTCTTATATTATTGCTTATGGGAAGTGATGTTTAAGTTGTTTCCATACTATACTTTTGTATAAAACACAACATAATTGGTTGGGCACTCTAGCCCTTCTATTTATTTCTTTGATATTGTGGCAATCTACATTACAACACTTTGTAATATTACCACATTAGACACTGTGACACTTTACATTATAATTGTTCGTAATGTAAAGTTTAAGTTTTTTATTACCTAAATAGTACTATCTACCTTCTTTCCGTTCCTCTTTCTATTCTTCTTACTAATGAGCATCACAGTTCACCATCCTTCATAGTCCTTCCCCATCTACATTACAACTCTTTGTAATACTCATTACCACATTACATGCTGTGACACTTTACATTACAATGGCTCGTATATTAGCCACTGAATATTTTTATTTTTTTTGTTATGTAGGTAAATCCATCATGTCCATATGAGTTTGAAGTTATTGATTTTCATTCGCGCTCTTATGTGGTCAATTTAAAGGACAAAACATGCACATCTTGTGAATTCCAACTTGATCAATTTGTTTGCGTTCATGCGGTGGCTACTATTGGGAGATGTCCCGACTTATCTTGTCATGATTTTATCTCTCCTTTCTACAAAATAGAGGTGTTAGTATGTACATATGTTGCTACAGTCCACCCAATTGGAAATCTGTCTTCATGGGATGTTCCTCAACAGACTTTGTCAATAATTTCCAAACCACCACCCTGTGACGAACGCCCTCCAGGAAGGCCTAAGAAGAGGCTCTACCTGTGTATTGGAGAGGGCTATTGGGGACAACGTCATGGAAAACAGAAGTGTTCACGCTGCAAATGGTACGACCATAACAAGAAGTCATGTAGACATCCTATTCCATCAGTGGAAGATCCGAACACTATTTGATATATCTTTATGTTGCATTACATGATTTTTTAGTATAGTTTAACTGTGTTAAAATTGCTTGTACTAAAATGTAATGTACTTTTAAAATGTCCTTCCATCTTGACACTTTTAATTCATAATTTCATTTCATCTTAATTAGCTTTGTCATTCAACGTTGTGTACAGTGCCACACATCGGCATATACATGACCAACTTCAGAGACTCTTATAAATTGTTGTGTAAATGAGAAAACTAAAATTTCATATTGCAAATGGCCACGTTGTGTCAACAATAATGTAACAACACTTCTTATTAAACAAGCACTTAACAGCGTCAACCATCGCTCAAAACATTCATGACCATGTGACAATCTTTGTCATGTAACATATTTGTCTTGTAATATACAAAAAACACAGTTCAAGACCCTAAGTTTCACAGCATAAACTTAACATTACCAAAAAACATTTCAATGGCGGATCATAAACTAGTTTTGTGTTTCACCACTGATTTTCAAACTAGTTTTTTGGACTCAGTATACTTGTACAATTCTGTAGCCATCTTCACTCTATAAGCAGTCATGTCCTCCGTGCACACCTTGTTGATTTTTCTGCCCATCATTAGATATTCTGCAATCTTCAACACAAACATGCCACAGTTCTCCCTACACAAGTTTGAGGACAATTAGTAACCAATGTATTTACATTTGAAAAAGACTTACACATGTGCATGCTTGTTAATGTTTCACTTGTAGTTAAAACTTACGCATGTGTTAGCTATGGACGATTCAGAACATCTTTTGTGTGGATCTCCTAATTTCCCAATTGTCTAGTAAGGTGCTTTTTA
This sequence comes from Cuscuta campestris, assembly GCA_900332095.2. Taxonomy (NCBI): domain Eukaryota; kingdom Viridiplantae; phylum Streptophyta; class Magnoliopsida; order Solanales; family Convolvulaceae; genus Cuscuta; species Cuscuta campestris. Next base: position 88,411 of record OOIL02004403.1, on the reverse strand, counting down.
TAGACACCACATGCATCCAGTAGCTTAGGAAGTAGGTGTTTGATGCACAGGATGTAAGCTGTAATGTCTGTGAGTCCTTTTGACTTCCCTCTCCTTGAATTATACACCCATATCATCTTCCCTTCCATCTCTAATACTAGCAAAATCCAATGTTTACCGGTATTTAAGGGTATGTACACAAAATCTGCATCTACCCACTTAATTGCACACCTTCTTACTTTACACAATATCTGATTCATTAAGTATTTAATGTTGCCAACCTCGCGTGTAGTTCTCACTTTTGCATCAACTTTGTCCTGGTGTTTCTTTAGCACATCCATGAAGAATGGTGTTGTTGTTCCATACCTTTGGTTAAGCTTGTAGTGGAACCTTTTCACTTCCAAATAGAACATTCCAACCTCAATGTGCTTTAACAAATAATGAAAACATGCATGATGTTAGTTTTATCAACACCTTGCAAATCAAAATCATCATAAAAATTTTATATATTTCTTACCAATGTTTCCAACCACTCTTGATCCATAAACAAATCATACGGCCATGTCTTATTATTCATTGTGTGCACGCCTAGAATATATCAGAGGATTATTCTCCATGGCCTCTTCTTGCTTTGTGTACATTCTTCTCCCTCTTAATTTTGGCATCCGCTTCAACAGTTCTTTCTCCAAATATGTTTTCAGCTTATAAATGTCATCCAGCGGAGGTATTTATTTGATCTCCAGCATAAATGGTCCAATAATGACCTCCATCTGGCTCAATGTCACTTCATCTAACCTGAACGTAGGTTCCTTCATTTTCTGTTTCTTTTTTTCATGCTTTCCTCTAGAGAGTGAGCCTATCGGGCACCTTTTTTGTTCTTCTTGGTCTACGTATCTGCACACAAGAGATAATATTTACTCTGTTGGTTACAGAAGTCTACTACACATGTGCTAAAATAGCTCATAAAACATTGTACAAACAAGTTACTCACCATTAGTCCTTTTTTAATGCATTTTTAGTGTCTTCGTTGACCATTTGGGGTTCAGTGTCATTTGCCATTTCAGCATGTATCGCACCACCCACATGAGTGACCCCAACTTCATCTTCCATCACAGCATCCACAAGACCTATCTCATTTACTTGCTTCATCTCATCATTTGTAACAACCTGCACAAAAACATTTTCAGTGTCTTCTTGCATTTCTGCATGTACCACACCACCCACATGATTGACTGCGTTTTCTTCTGCCATTTTAGTATAAAGCACACCACCCACATGACTGACTCCAACTTCATCTGCCATCACAACATCTTCTTTTTTTCCAACACCTTGCACATGTACATTTTGACAAACACTAATTAAGATATTATCAAATTTCTAAAAAATAATGTAAAGTTAAAGTACATATACCTCTTTCTCATTGTGTTTGGATTCCACAGTATTTGTCTCTATAACATCCAACTCAACCAGTACAATTTCATCATACTGTGTCTCGGCCAATTCAAATTTATACCCAGCCACACACATGATCTCTTTTTCAATAACTTCATTTTCACTCATATTAAGTTCAATGTTTTTGTAATTCTCTTCTCCATTGCACTCTTTTTTTCCATGTTTGTTTCTAACTTTGCTTCATCTCCATTTTCACTCATATCTCCAGATTCTTCCACGCCTTCTAATCACCCAATTTTTGTGCCCTACACATGATCATCACAATTCTTAAATCCAGCTCGTGTACCATCATCTTATCAACTTATCAAGAATCTTCTTAAGCATCTGACCATGTTCCACTTGCAACTTCTTAACTTCCCTTATTTTATTCTCAATGGTTGTATACTTTTCTTTTTCATCTCTACAAAGGCTCCTTCTCCCTCGAATTGAACCCTTCAATTTGATCCATTTCCTCATCTTCATCACTCAGATTTTTTTCATTTTTTAGGTGCCACCCCTTTCTTCTGCTTTTTGTTTTTAAATGAAAACTTTCTTGTTGCAGATGGTTGTTGATCTAAGGGTCCCATGACATCTACACGTTGACCACTGTTGCTTTTCGGTGTTGTACAGGAACTGGTCTTTGATTTTCTGGAACCAGTCCTCACCACTGGTTTTCCACTTGCATCCGGATGTAAAATGAACCCTAACTTTAGATCTTGAATCTCCTTATCTATCGGAATAATCGTAATCATCTCAAACTGTGAAAAAAAGAATATTATAAGTAGCCAAAGAATTAGTATTAAAAAAAACAACACTTTAATTTTAAAAATATATGTAACTAACCTCAGGATTTTTAAAGATGGTCTCATTTAGATATTGAGTCTGTATTTTTGTACACACCTCCCACTTCAGACAACGAGGGATACAACTTTCCTTTCCTTTTACAATGCCATATAGTGTACCATCACTTAGAGCCAAAAATTTCTCGAAAGCCCATATTTGTAGGGCAAAAAAATAGCTCGAAATGTCATTCTTCCTCTATCACGTAGTTTTATGTTCAGTGAACAACTCCCAGCATGGTTTAATATATCCTCCTATACATCTTCTCCCCATGAATATTCATTAAGCGCAACTAAATTGTCTAAAACGATATTGCCTAAAACATTTAACAATGATAATTTAACTCCATCCTCCTTTTCCACACCTTCACCATTTCTATCAAATTGAAGTAATGCTCTTGTCACATTCGAATGTTGAATTGAATTCTTATTATTGAGATACCTCAATCCAAATTCACCCAACTTATTTGCTTTTGTTTTTATCTTTTTCCCTCCCATTTTAAGCCCAGTAATGATCTAAAACTGCAT
>OOIL02004403.1:48134-80634 GCA_900332095.2 Cuscuta campestris | reverse complement strand
ACCTTTGAGCTCCCATTTGGGAGAGCCATATTTTTGCCACTCGACCACAAGGTCTTTGGCAGCATATGTGTATCTACTATCTAAGAAGTAATGAATTGCAGCCAGGACTCATGACGTCACGAAAGATAAACTGCATTTACAAAGAATGATATCTCACCAGCATAGATGCAGTTTCTAAGAGCTCCATTAAAAATGTACTTTGACCGGACATAATATTATCTTTAGCACCCATTTGAACAAAGATCTTGTCAACAGGAGAAAGATTAAAGGATACTGCTGGTACATAAGCCCCTACCTGCAAAGAACAGTGAGCTAAGTCATCACAGAAAACACACCAAAAAGAGCAACATTTGTTCTCAAATCACCTGTGCCAAAATTACAGCCAAGCAAACTTGGCGCAAAAGAGTAGACTTTCCTCCCATATTAGGGCCAGTCAGCAGGATAAAGCTTGAATGTTCAGTACCACCAAGTGTTACATCATTGGAGACAAATGCTCCTTTATCTAGAGAATCACTTCTAATGATAGGATGCCCTAAGCTTTTAGCAACAAGGCATGGCACATCATTGTGAGTGGGTGGTTCCCTTAAATGTGGGCGGCATGTAGGCCCTTCATAATAATCACTGGCAATGGATAAACTGATCAACACATCCAGATCTGAAAACATAACACACCAACATTGGTCTTCTACACTTCCAATGGAACTTGTTGAACTACTACTAAAAGAAAATTTAAATGATATAATAATATTGAGAAATATCATGTTTGGTCCCAAAATGGATGCTCACTGGATGCTCTATGGGCCTTCTGTCTAACAAGCAATCAAAGATTATTGAAAAATCCATTCCTATGATTTATTGGGAAATCAATCCCAATGATTTCCTTCACTCTTGTTTCATGATTTGTGCTTTTCCTAAAAGCAGCTGGTAGAAAGGATGCCAAGCTCTATATTTTGATCATAAATGATGTCATAAGATCTAGATTTTGATTTCAAATACCGTAGGGTACATTGTATGATCTAACTATATCACGATCTAGATCTTACACATAGGATGGAAACAAGATCACTTGATCCTGCCTTGAATTAGTGCAGAAGTAGATATCCACGCTATTATTTCCCGGTTTCATCATTTTGATACAACCCTGTCTGGAATATATGTATTCACTAATTAGCCTTCAATTCTCCCTCGTTCTAGGACAAAGGCTTGGATATCCAGTTTCCCTGTATAATGAACCAAACCAAAATACTCCGTATTTAAAATAAACCTAGTGTGCTAGTGGGTTTGCTTGTGACTTGACTTGATGCATTGTTGCGACAAACTATTCAAGCCCGTTTAGAGGCGAAGTGGAGTGGCAATAACAGCCGATCACCCTATGGCATGAGCCGCAATGCCTTTTCAAACCTTGAGACGAGTATAATGCGGGATATTCAATGTGAAATAAATAACAAAGTTCCTTCAATATAATTAACCCAACTAAAATAATGATGGGACTTGAAAAGACATGAAGGCTGCATAACTTATGAATTGAGAATGGCAAAAGGCTCCCTCACACGCTCAAAATTAAAATATATTTTTGGCAAACATAGCATATTCATTTTACAATCAATGTTATAGAAGGGTAAACAAATGAAGATAAGGGTAAATACTAAATATTATAGGAAAATATATTCACCTGCAATAGTAGAAACTAGATCTCTCCATTTACTATGATGTTCACAAAAATGCCTTATAAGCCTTTGTAAAATGGTTCTCAACTTGGACTCTCTCTCTGTTTCAGCTTGAGAAAGCTCTACCATTAACTTCCTTATGACTGGATTCCGATACCGGATATAACCCTGAGTATCCAATTTTTAGCGTTAGGAATGAATCATCCATGCATCACTTATATCTTATATTCTTACTCCTTCCATCTCAAATTAATCTTCATGTGTCATATATTCGAAAAAGAAAAAGGTATCAACAACCCAAATAATTCTTTAAAAGGAAAAAAGATTCTTAAAAATAGATTGAAAAGGAATATTAGAACATATGAAATTTAATTTGAGATGAAGGGAGTAACTACTTAGTGGGCCCAGAAAGTTGAGCCCCAAATACAGCCAAAACAGATCCCACTTTCATTTTGGTGCCACTTTCTTTTTGGCACATTGAGCAAGATAAGAATATAAGAGAGGAAGTGTCCAAATTGTCCTTAACTTTTGAAAAGCGGGTAAATGAACTAGGGATAAATAGGAAATTACAGGTCCGTTTGGTATACGGAATTGACGGAATTGGAATTGAATTGGAAATGAAATTCCACGGGATTCAATTCCATAGAATTGAATTCTGCCAATTCCAATTCATTTTTTGCACTATCAATTCCAAATCCACATAATTTTTGTGCTACCAAACACCAGAATTGGAATTGAAGTCTTCAATTCCAATTCCATACTTTGAATTCCGTATACCAAACGGGGCCTACATGTTTTTGTTCGCATGAAATAAAAAGTGGGCAAATACATTGGGATGGCAGAGACAAGTACAACGGGATGGCAAGCCAGATTCTTCTTTAAAAAGAAATGAGATTATTAATAAATGGACTGGAAAGGAATATATGAAGATTAACTTGAGATGGAGAGAGTAACTACTTAGTGTGCCCAAAATGTTGAGCCCCGAATAAAGCCAAAACGGCCCCACTTTTCATTTTGGTGCCACGTGAGACCCAACTGGAAAGAAATATACAAAGATAAATTTGAGATGAAAAGAATAACTACTTAGAGTTCCCACAATGTTGAGCCCTGAGTAAAGCCAAAATGGGCCTCGGTTTTCATTTTGGTGCCACAACATGTGAAATGCAAACAGCTATTCGCATTCCCATTCATGAAACAACTAAAATACACATCTTTAGTCTTAGTCTGTCTGTCCACCTTTTTGGCACATTAACCAAGATATGAATAAAGAAGAGAAAGTGTCCAAATCGTCCTTAATTTTGAAAATTGGGTAGAGGAAATGGGGGTAAATAGAACATAAGCACATGAAATAATTCTTTGTGGAACAAGCATGGTTGCACACTTACATCAAATTCATAGACAGATACCAAACTTGGCATTTGATAAATATTCTTGTGAAAAATTCACAGCACATTTTTCTTGGAGTCAGTTGATGCGTTGGGTGAAACCCAGGATGCCGCTTTGCTAGACGACTTGAGAAAACATTAACGAAACCAGTAAAGATAAAGTCGTTCAAGTTGTGACAAATAACGGCTCTAATACAAAAGGGCTCTAATTACAAAAGACATGTGAACAAAGATCAACTCTTTTTTGGACTACTTGTGTTGCGCATTACATTGATCTCATACTAAAAAATATTGGAAAGTTGTCTGACTTTAAGTCTAGCATTAAAATAGCTATGCGTGTCACTTTTTTTATCTATATTCATGGAAGGCTTCTCCAACAATGAGGGAGAAGACAAATGGTATAGATTGGAATAGATCATGATTGACGGCAATGGAGGCAAAGAAAGCAATAAGAGGCCTAGTCTTCTCTTCTACCTTTTGGCAACTGATAGAGGATTCTTTAAGTGCTTAACACCCATTTTTGTTGGTTTTGAGGATTGTTGATGCTGATGAGAAAGCAGCTATGCCAGAACTTTCATTGGCTAAGAATGTGGCCAAACACAAAATCTATGGCGCTTTACACGCCAAGCCAACAAAATTGAGATAAGTAATGGAAATCATTGAGACTAGGTGCGCGGACCAAATGAAAGTAAAGTTGTACTCAGCGGCCTTAATTTTAAATCCTTCCAAATACTTTAATCTCAAGCAAAAAGGCGTTCCTTCTCATCTAGAATCATTTATATTTAATAAAGTGTTGGAGAAAGTTGGAAATAGGGTACTGGTTTCTAATAAAAAATGTGATATGAAGTACAAGTAAAAAAATGTAAGATTTCTAATAAAACCAACAAAAAAGGAAAGTGTAAGCTTTCTAATGGAATTGACTGCGAAGTGAGTATAAATTAGTGTTTAAACCAAAAACTTTTCTAAGGTGCTAACTTGCTACCATAACAACCTGCATTTAGAAGAATTAACTCAAAGTAGCAGAGTCGGGTGAATGTCGAAGAAAAGAGAAGAGTCAAAAAAATCAAAGCTTGGAAGTCAGAGAAACCTGTGATTTTTAGGTCGAAAGGCTCAAAGCAGAGAAAGGCTGAAGTATAAAATATTTTCAAAAAGAGATAGATGCACGCCTATGAAGCACAGGTGCGGGTGCCTCAAGCGGTGTGGGTGTGCAACTGGTGCACGGGTGAGAAAATTTTCAAAAAAATAAAAAATAGGGTGCAGGTGCGACAATGGGTGCGGGAAATGTCTTCATAGATTTTTTTATTTATATTAAGGTTTCTTTTTAAAATACATGTCTTTATGTTCAAAATATTCATAAAAGATAACAGTTATCTTAATTTTAAATAAATAAAACACAAGACAGCCAAATTTAGACAACCAAGCCCAAAGTGAGTAAACCCTAGACTCCGTAGTTATTTGTCCTAACCCCCCCCCCCTTCATTTTCTTCCTAATTAACCACTGCCCTCACAACCGGCGTTTCTTTTTCTTTGATTCAACTGCCCGTGATCGTGATTGGCGACGACGACAACTATTTAGGAGAGACGACAGCAACTCCTCCTCCGGTGATGTCCGTATCAAAGAGCGACACCAGAGGGCCTGAACTCAGGCGGACCCATAGTTTCTTCTTCTCTCTCGGTGATGCAGCAGTGGGCAGCGAACCCAAGGCGCCGCCAGCGCACCACCGCACAAGAACCCACATGATGCTTCGTGCACGTGTTTTTTGCTGCACCAGTTCTACATAGACATGCGCCTTACAGCACCTCAAATCACATAATTAATGTGATGATGTGTTGTTATGCCCGCGCCTCCAATGCATCACCCGCATCACAGAGCCTGATGCACAAGCCCTTTTTCGTCGTGCACAAGTGCGCTTTTCACAACTATCACAAGATGAAGAAGTAGAGACTTTTGAACATGATGATGAAGATGTGGAAGATGACTTTGGACAACAGCCACCAACTTCTCATCACAGTGCTAACAATGATGATTTTTTGACTGTTACATATTTTTTTTCACATGGATATGAAACTTTGCGGAATTTGAACTTTAAAGTCTATGAATTACAATATAAAATGGGTTATATTTATGTTACTGTTGCTTATGTATAATTATTTTCAATCAATCTCATCTGATTGTTGCCGAGGCGGTCGACTAGGCATCCTTAGAGTACACTACCGCGCACCTACACTAGGCGAAGTTGGCACCGTGACAACTATGTGTAATAGTTACTTAAAACCTGTGATACGATGTTATAAGAGACTAAAAGAAACTTGTGACTACCTGAGATGGCATTGACTTTTGATTTCTGAACAAGCTTTCCTGTTTACACCCTTATTTACTACAAAAACAACAGCCAAGCATGAAAATGACAGCACCTCACTCTCTAGGTTCCGGAGAACCAATCCATAGCGCCCGCAATGGGCTCTCTAAGCCAGTTGCCCTCCCTGATTTATCTCCGGCTAATCTATCAGGCTCCATCAAAGCCTCCATCACGTTCTCAGATTTTCATAGCAAATCTCTGGATATTCAGATTAAAAAAGGGTGGCCACTTTAAGGGCCTTCTCTTAGGATAACATTTAAGCATGAAGCATTTTCTGCTAGATTTTTTCATACCTTGGTTGACCTCTTTCGCAAAGAACACCCCAACCCAATCTCGTCATTATTCGTAACGTGTTTGATTGGGTTGGTTTTTCTTCGTCTACAAAGATTGGACTTCTTGATGATAAACACATTCTGGCGAGATTCAAATCTGAAATCAAATTTTTGAGGTGCATATGCGCGAAACCTGGACTGGTAATGGTTTTAAGGCTTCTTTCGCTGGTGTCCTGATTTTGATGATTCCTGAGATTCTTCTTTGATGTCTATCTGAATTAATTGGGAGGGTTTTCCTATTCGCTTATTTGATTAATCTCATTATTCTCTATAGCAAGCTTGATAGGGAAACCTTTGGAAATTGAAACTGCCACTTTAAATCATTCTCGCCCATCTACTGCAAGAGTTTGTGTTGAAGATGATGTTTCAAAAAATCTACCTCGGTTTATTTGGATTAATTTTGGGAAACATGCATTTGTCCAACCTGCATACTATGAAAATGTGCCTCTTTTTTGTATGTGATGCAAAAATTGGCATGGAAAGTGTAGCGGATGCCTCTTTAAGTGTTCCTTAAAAAGCTGTGAAGAATGCAGGGGCTGATAAAAAGTTGGCCTTCATCAAAAGGCAGCACCTCACTCCCCCTCGTCTTTCTAAAACTTTGAGAGAAACATTGGTTCTGGAGGAAGCTACTGTCTCTCAGAACACTTTTGATGGCCATATGGTTAACTCAGCTAGGCCATCCATGGATTCAAGTTCACAGTCTACTGATGGAAGTGATGATGAAGTTGACGAGAACATTAATATTTCTCAGATTGAGGGAGGCCACGTTGCAAACGAAGCTCCATGTGAGGTGTCGGATGGTAATCTTCCAGCCCCCTCTACCCTTATTGTCTCAGAACCATCTGATATTACTACTGCAAATTCAAAAATTCTATTAGCTCCTACTGACTATAATGGTTTGGAAGAAACAGCTATTAAGGCTTCAAATTTGGCCTCTAAGGATTCTGCTCTTACCGACCCAGCTGCTTTAGATAGTGTTGCATCAAGGTTTTCACCATAATTGACCCCATCTGTTTCAGCCTCATACTCTATGGCCCCTACGGTTAAAGGTCCTCAACCCTCAAAAAATTTGTCAGGGTAACAAAAGTACACTGAATTCCTAAATTTCAATAGGCATGTTAATGTTGGAAGTACGGCCCCGAAAGATAAATGACCTGGTGTTGCACAGGAGCATCAAAATGGATGCTCGGATGGCACTCCAGGGAAATTTCTCAAAGGGAATGATGACATTTGTTCTGACCCTGAAACTCAATCAATAAACAAGTTTGCCCTGAGGCTGTTAACAATTTAATTCGCCAGTTGATTATGAAATGGCTGCGGGGCCGCCGAAAAGAAAAAACAATAAAGAAGCGTTGGACTGGACTATACACACGTGTGGCCGGCTCAAACCTAATCCGAAGCGTGACATCCTTAATTGGTATTTTATTTTGTACTCCCTCCGTCCCACTCTTTTTGTCTACTTGCCTTTTTACACTTTTACCAAGGAATGTTAAATCAATAGGGGAAGTTACAAAAATACCCTCACATTTTTCTTACGTACGGGTGGAATCCTGACAAAAAATCCAACAACACCTTGAACATGGATCGACTCTTCTCTGTCCCACTCACTTAGATATTGAAAAGAGTACCTGTACACTAGCTTCTTCGTCACTCTCGCAGTTATCAACAAGGAGATCTTGAAATCAATTGAGAAGCAATAACGGCAAGTCTATCTGCCACACTCATTGCCGATAAAGACAGAAAGAGTAAGAAATTAATGACAGATCTATCTCTCCGGAATAGGGAATCGAGAAGCAAAGTTTGCAAATCAATAAAAACTGTGCTCACATCATCTATCTCGCCGGAATAGGAAATCAAGAAGCAAAGATGGCAAATCGAGAAGATCGGTGCTCACTGGAATCACTGCATCTACGCTTGCCGGTAAATCATAGCAAATCAATGGATAAGCAACACACTTTGCCGGTAAATTATCGACAACAAGGACGGATCTATGCTTGCCAAAGATCTACACCCAATGCATATACCGTACTCTTTAAATTGGCTAATTTGACATGTGAGGGTATATATGTCATTGTATTACTTATTCCCTTACCAAAAATAGAAAGTGGAGTAATACACTCGGACATCCCAAAAAGGAATATTGGACAAAAAGAGTGGGACGGAGGGAGTAATAGTTTAGATTGTTGGGTTCTTTAGACCCTTTTCATGTTTTTCTATTTGTATTCCACTTTTGGGGAGGCAAATTTGCCTTTGCTTCCAGGGGCTTTGGTTTGGTCCTCCCCTATTTCGTATTCCCTTTATCTTTTAAATAAAATTACTTTTCTTTAATAAAAAAATTAGCCAAGCCTTAATCCCAGTTCCCAATTTAAGTTTCTGATTTGAAACATGCGCTAAAAAAAGTATCCTTTGCCTATATATTCGTATGCATCATATTTCAACAAGAAACTAATTCCCTACTGCTTTTTGTAGGCTCTGTTCTTGTTTGTGAATTATAAACCATTTGAAAGGAAATACTTCCTCGTAATTCGCCCTTCACTTATCTGTTCGTGCTCTGTGCCTTCTGTGTTGCCTGAGCCGGGGGTCTCTTGGAAACAGTCTCTTTACTTTCAAGTAGGGGTAAGGTATGTGTAAGCACACCCTATGCAGACCCTACTGTCATGGGATTCTACCCGGTTGTTGGTGTTGTTGAAAGTAAATAATTCAATAATGAAACCCTCCCAATTATGAAGATTCATATATACTTGATCAACTCATCAAAGTCTTCAAAAGTTTTGAAATATTGGGCTGTAGTTTTTATATTTGAAAATCTAAATATAATAGGACTGCACAATAGACCTGCCAGATACACACCTTTTTAGATGATTGCAACTCGTACTCTTGAGGAATGCACTGGCTCAAACTCTCTGGCACTTCCAAAAGGTATGAATCCTTTCCAACTGTGACATATTTTATCTACATCATCATACAAAAGTAAACAATAAACATATGTAGAAGGAATATTAACAATCTGAAAGAAAATTATAGGTGTGAGGAGTTGATGGAGTATCATCAATTTTTATGATAAAAAATTCATAACCATGTTTTACCGATGGATCTCCAAACAGCTTCTGTTGTGTCTTCAAGTGCTTCAACAGATTAATTTCAACACTCCTAATGGATTCACAGGCAGAATCATACTCCTCATCAGCCCCTTCACAAGGAATAATACGACCTGAACTCTTTGCTTCCGCCCAATCAAAAGCATCTTTAAAATGCTTTATAACAAGTTGGACATCTCGAAGTCCCTTACCTGCAAACATCAAAGAATGAGTGGTTGGACAAAAACACAGCGAAGTATGAAATTGGCCAATATAGAACATGGCAGAATACAAAAATCCACTTAAATACCTCCTTGTAAAAGCATATGGGAACTGTCTAAATTCTCATCATTGGCAGTGTTTGGTTTAAAATCACATCCACAAAAAATGTGTTCCTACTTGATTCATAATTGGTATTATCACTATTAAATTTTACCAACGATAAAATATTATTTTGGCACAGACCTGTTTTATGTGGTTTTTTGCATATCTAAAATTTGTTTGTAACTTTTAAGATTTGGTAATCCTATATGAATATATGATATTAAAAATATTTTCATGAATCCTCCATAAAATTGTAATTTATCAAAAAGAATATTTCCCGGGCCTTTGAAAATATTTTTAAATTTTAATATCGATTTTGAATATGATGATTTCGATGACAAGGTTGATATGATGCGGATGTTACCATGGATGTGTGGGAAGACAAGGTTGGATAGGATTTCGAACGAAGTTATCCGACGTCAGGTAGGCATGGCACCGGTGGAAGATAAGTTGCGGGAAGCGAGGTTGAGATGGTTTGGCCATGTAAGACGGCGGGATGCTGACGCCCCTGTACGGAGATGTGAGAGGATTACAGTTATCGGGGGAAGTAGGGAAACGGGTAGACCTAGGAAGAATTGGAAGGAGGTGATTAGGCAGGATTTAAGACTTCTCGACCTGACTGAGGATATGACCCTAGATAGGAACCTTTGAAAAACTAGAATTAGAGTAGCTGGATAGGAGCTCGGTGTTGTAGAGGTTGTTTTGTAGTGTGTTGTATTTGTTTAGAATCTTTTGTTATTGCTTGTACTTGTTGCTTGTACTTGGTGCTTTATCTGTGTTATACTGTGTTCCCTTCCATATTCTTGTGCAGGTGGAGCCGGGGGTCTCTTGGAAACAGCCTCCCTACTCCCGAGTAGGGGTAAGGTCTGCTTACACACACCCTCCCCAGACCCTACTGTTGTGGGATTCACCTGGGTTGTTGTTGTTGTTTTTCTTTTGAATATGATGATTTTGTTAATATTTTTATCTATGAAAGAAGTATTTTTAAGATTCACCAATGTGTGACAACTGAGAAAATAATATTTTATCAAATACTCCCTCCGTCCTTCAATTTTTATCCACTTTCAAAGTGGCACAATAACCAAGATAAGGTGTCTAAAGACACAACTACCCCTCAACCTTATCTAGCTTGCTTTTAATTCACCGCCCAAAGCTCCTGTGTATTCTTGCGTTAATTGGGGCCGCACAAAGCTTAGCAACCCAGACTCCAAACTCATCGTCACCCCATAAACCTCCATCAATCCAGCTTCCAACTACAGCTCTCTAACAATCAATCCACAGCAAATTCAAAAAAAAAAATTGTGAAAAAACATTTTAGATTTAGATTTAAAGAAATCTAGGTGGAGGGGATCTAGATCTTGAGAAGAGATCCCTTTCAAATGCATCTAGTCATCGTAGGCGGCAGAGAAGAAGTCCAGCTCCAATCTGCTCCAGCTCGCCGTCGAGGAACACATCCATCTCTCATCAACTATTGACTTTGAAGATGAGAGAGAGAGAGAGACGAAGAAGAATTGGAGATGAGAGTTGAGAGATGTGGGAATCGGAGGAGATGAAGAGTAAGAAAAATCAGAGATGGAGATGAGAGAGGAAGGTGAATTTGAGATGAAGATGGAGAAAAGAGATGAAAGATGAGAGGAAGACGAGGGGATTTGGGGATAAGAAATTAGGGGGAATAAAAATATGGAAAACGTGATAGGTGAGAGAGACTTTTGGACCTTTGCAACACATTTGGGTGTAAGGGTATACTAGACCTTTCATTTAATTTTTGTTTCCATATAAGGAAAGTGGACAAATACTGAGGGACGTCTCGAAAAGGAATACTGAACAAATACTCAGGGACGAAGGGAGTTTAATATCTTTTAAGCGTGTAAAAATATTTTTAATATCAAATTCAGATTTAATAAATCTTAAAACTCAAAAATTAGTTCCCAATTTATGACAAAGTTATTTTCAATATATTATATAACAATACATCAAGATTCTCGTACTCGAGCATACTTCGGCGACATTTATAACCTCTCATACTTGGTTGTGTTTTGATCTGATTCCCGTATTAAGAAATATGATAACAAAACAACAATGAAGCCATATCCCACATAACTTGGGGTTGGCAAAAAATATTAAGAAATACTACCTCCGTCCCAGAGTATTTGTCCACTTTCATTTTTACATCACCATCCAATACACATCTTTAATCCATTTTATCTTGTAATTTGTATATTAAAAAATTATAGAAATTATAAATTAATAATCTATATGTTAAGACAAATCAAACAAGATCACACATGACTATATTTAGGCTTACACATTGAGAAAAATTTGATGAGTCAAAGTGCTTAGATGAACAGTTCCAAAAGTCAAAAGTGGACGAATATAGAGGGACGGAGGGAGTATGATATCGACAAACAAAACATACTTACAAAAAGGATTAGATAGCTAATCTAGGCATACCAGATACCAGAAGATTATGTAATAGCTTTGAATCTGTGCTTTCCAAAGTGAAGCCAAGTGAGGCACATGCACACGCCATTAGTTCACAACCTCTTAAAGCTGAGATGAACTGATGTAGCTGTTTGTTTGCAGCATCCTCATATAATACCACTTTATTTGCATTCCTCCCATTACCTTCACTGAATTCAGAACAAATTAAGGAGATATCTATTGGAATGATTAAAATTCAGCTAATCAAGTCATTGTATTCAATGCCACTGAATATTTTCACCTGCTAGCAAATATTCGGGAAAGTAGCCTTTCCATGTCAGGAAGTCGTGATATCTCTTTTCTAAACTCAAGTACAGCCGGTAGGTTAGCACCCTACAAGTTATAAGCAGATAGGAACACCTCAAATCATCCAAAAGTGAAAACCTTTTAAGCCCAATCAGATGCGAACAATATATTCCATCCCAAATTAAGGTTTTTGTTTTGGTTTATGTTGTTTGACTGAAGTTATGTTCAATTCAATGTAACTGAAAATTTTGTGTAGAGTTAAAAACATAAAATTTTCACTCCCTCCGTCCGGGAATGATGTTCCCACTCTACCTTTTTTTTCGTCCGGGAATGATGTTCCCATTCTACCTTTTTTTTCGTCCGGGAATGATGCTCCCATTCTACTTTTAAATAACAAATCTCCCTAAAATACCCCTCTCATTAAATATCCTCACATCTACCAAAACCAATCCTATCTACCCACCCCCTCCCAACCCTTCGCATTCACTCTCGCCTTTAACATCTAATCGCATCTATTTGTTGCTCCATCTTCTATCTTCCCAACCCTAGATACTCTCTTCCTCCCCAAATTGTCTAGATCTCCGCCCCATTTCATGGAATCGCATGACTTTCTTTACGATTCCATTGTTTATGAGACGGATCTTGAAGAAGGTGGATGTGAGGATTCCTCGGTGATTTACGAAACATTAATCTCTGACGCCAACGAGGAGGACGAGGTGATCGTCAACCACAGCGACGATGATGCCGATGTTGCCCCGGTCAGAGAGAAGGTGGTAATCGACCTTGTTGATGAGGAAGATTGTGTAATTTTTATTCCGAGCGATGAATCTGGCAGTGAAATTCTTGAGAATCCGACTTTGCCATTGATGAAATCAAGCATGCACCTCCACTTAGACATGCTGAATATATTAATGCCCAGTCCAGATCCAAACATTTGGGCCTCAACATACAAGTAGGGAAGTTACTTTCCTTTCCTTACAAATGTTTTTGGTTTATTTATGCCTTGAATTCTGAACCTTTGATTATGTTGAGAAGACAATGTGCATGTTATACATTGATGCCTCTATGATCTTAATTGCCCAGATTCAATGATGATTAAGTGTAAACTGTGATGAGCATGTTTTTTTAAATATGCTAAGTGTGTACTTTGATGACCAGTTTGCCTTCCTGAACCTTTGATTGTTGAATGTGTGTGTGGATGTATCCTGCCTCAACCTCTAACATATTGCTTAGCAAACTCCTATGATGACTGGTATTTGCATCTGTCTAAGTGTCTACTGTCATGCCCATATTGCCTGGCAAACTTCTATGATGACTGGTATTTGCATCTGTCTAAGAAGAACAGAGTACTATGATGAGGTTTTTGAATTCCTGAAATGGCTCTGAGTAAAACCATTGCATACACTTAAATGGTTTAACTATATCATTCAATGTCAAAGTGATGTGTATGTTATACATTGATGCCTCTATGATATGATTTCCCCAAATTCAATGATGAGTAAGTAAATATTGTGTTGAGCATGTACATATAAAATATGCTAAGTGTCTACTGTGATACCTATATTGCCTATATTGCCTGCCAAACTTTTATGATGACTGGTATTTACATCTGTCTCAGAAGAATAGAGTACTATGATGAGCTTTTTGAATTCCTAAAATGGCTCTGAGTACCACCATTGCATACACTTAAATGGTTCAGGTGTATCATTTAGTGTCAAAGTGTGTGTGCATGTATTCCTTCTTTGGTCACATTTTGTGAGGACTGCAACTTGCATTGTCTGAGAAACACTATGTACTCTGATGAGCATTTTGTAATTATGGAATGACTCTGAGTACCAAATGTCTGAAAATCAGCAATGATGATGTGGGAAAGAGCTTATGAGAATCATATGTTGCATTTAAGTTACATATAGAGCAGATTGTGTGTAGTTACCTTGATGTGAGTGCATATATGGCAGTGTATTACCAAGTGCAAGAATGAGCAATGATGATGTGGGAAAGGGCTTATGAAAACCATATGTTACATTTAAGTTACATATAGAGCAGATTGTGTGTAGTTACAAAAAGCAAAAAGTAATCTGCTAATGTGGCTACCATTTACAAAAAGTAACACCCCAAAAGTAAATATGGTAACCACTTACAAAAAGCAAAAACCAAAAAAACAAGCTTTCTTACACCCATGGACTCAGTTCAACTCTAAAGACAGGTATTCCTCTCCCTCTTCAGTGTTGAACTCACCCATGTCTGCATTGCTAGTCCCATTTTGTCCAAGTAGTGTAACTATCTTCTGAATTAGGCTTAGGTCTATGGTCAAGGACTTAGGAAGGTTCCCTGCATGGCTAGACTGTCTTTCCCCATATGTGGCAGCATGTAGTTGTTACCTCCTTCATACTCCATGACTTTAGTTAATACTTGCTGATAACTCAACCACACCTTGTTTAGGGTTTCAGGCCTTAGAGAACTATATGATCCTTCCACTGCCTCTAACAATTCAGTCACTGTGTTTGGAGCACATTGCTCTTTTAAAGACTGAATTGCTTTGAAAAATCCAAGGTCCAACACATTTAGGTCAGGGGAGTTGGGGGTTGATTACCTAGAGTGATGTGAAATCCATTGGTGTTACCTGCTGCCACAAAGTCTGAGTCTATTCCTTGAATGTGTGGCCTTGCATTATCTTGCTGGATGTGTATTTCTTTGGATAACTGTGATGGCCATTTCTCTTGGATAGCTGGAATGACTTTATTGATTAGCAAATCTTTTGTGATTTGTTTGGTAATACTGGTGATTGCTTTCACCTCCACCTCCCCCTTTGCCCTGTTCTTGCTATTCATTTTAGATTTGACTCTTTCTGGGAAAAAAAATATCCCCACTTTCCCATCCCCCAACACTTCTTCATTCTCCCCAAAAAGTGGTCTCCCAACCACACATAAGAACATGACTTTGGCTATGAATCTTTTTTATTTACATGCTCTGTAAGGGTCTACTTCATCTGGAAGGTGGTAAAACCTCTGGGAAGTTTTAGACATAAAGAACCATTTCTCATCAATGTGTAAAACATTGATAAATGCTTTAAACTTAGGCAAACTGGTCATGTTGTAAGGGTCAACCTGATCTAAACAGAACCTCAGCCTTGTAATCTTATTTGCATCAGTTAAGTATGGTTTGATAGCATTAGAATGGCTCCTAAGGATACCTCTTTTTACCCACTCATGAACTATTGACTTAGGCTTCCCAATTGTTGCTGCTAATGCTCTCAGATTAGTCCTCTTCCTCAGCTGCAACAACTTTTAAATCCATAACAGCCCTCTTCCTTCCACTATTTCCTGCAATCTTGCTACACACATCAATGGCAGCCCCCCTGCTCTAATTGTTTCTTTGCAATAGCCCAGATTTTACTGACAGTTTTCCTACAAACTTTAAAGTTTGAAGCAAGTTTGTTAATCTGCCCATACTGAGCTGGGAATGAACCGTCTGGATTCTATTTTGAATGTGATAGTAGTGCATCACTAATGAGTTGCCTTATGTTGTTGTCCAAGTTCTTCGTGTTAATCTCACGGTTCATTATGGTTTATACATGCAGGGAAAAGCTGCACAGCAAGGAAGGGAATGAAAGAGGAAAAAAGAAAAAGGAACGAAATGAAGAAGGGGATGAAGAAGAAGAGTAGGGGAAGAGCATGATGAAGAAAAGAAGGGGCTGCTGAAAAAGGAAAGACCTGGGGGGTTTAAATGGTTGTAATAAACCCTTTGAATGGGTTTTAGATCTTTTTTTGGGCGGGTGATTAAAAAACTAGGAGGGAATGTGAATTCATTTTGGATATTTTTGTGATGTAAGTTGTGATTTGATGTAACATACCCATATATTAAGTAATGATTATAAATAGTGCATTCCACTTCTTCATTCTCGGCCAGGTTATTACCCCCTTCCCCCATTATTTAAACAAGGGTATTTTAGTCATTCTATAGCCCTTTTCAAGCCCTCTAACAGATGAGGAAAAGTCAAACCGGGAACATCATTCCCGGACGGAGGGAGTATATTTAAAAACTACATCTAAAGTTCTACAAACATGTGGTAACTTAACTCGTTTCTTTTCTCAAACAATCACTGAAAATGTGTAAAAAAGAGGATATAGTTTGACCTTGTGAATAGGGAATGGGAACCTTATTTTGAGACGTGGGGAGTATATCGTAACAAAAAGAAAATATGTTTATCAGCAAAGAAACAAGTTACAAGAAAGAAAAGATATACAATCGACACTATCATTCTATTGTACTAATGGAAAACAGAGATTGAAACAAGTTCGGAAGTCAAGAACACCTTTAGTCCGGCTACTGCATCCTGTCGCTCTTTAATTGCCTCCAGATGATATAAAGGTCTTGCAAGCCATGTCCTCAGTAGCCTTTTCCCAAATGCTGTCACACAATGATTCATCTGAGCATACAATGTCCTACAAGAGTAGAGCTTTTGGAAATCATGACGGAACTTCCAGCAACATTGAAAAGATTTAAACAACAAAACCAATATATTACCCTAAAGTACCACAGTTTTTGCTATTCTCAAATATCTCAAGGTTTTCAAGAGCAGCAGCATCAAGAATCATATATCGTTTCTGAGAAATTTCACCAAAACCAGAAAAGGGGAGCAACTGAAACTCTGCATACTTGAGTAGACTCTCATCCAGGAAAGTTTGCCTTAAATAGAATAGAGTTCCTCCTAGAGCTGAGAGCGCATGAATCCCTTTCTCACCCACATTAGCAAGCTCAGACAGCACACTCGGTAAAGTACCTAATTGAGCATCCTTATGAATTGACACATTGCAATCCCTATCTGATTCATCTTGACAATATGGAACCGTTGTATTATTAAGACGTTGATACATAGTCTTAACTTCAGAAATTGTCTTTTCAGCATCCCAGAACTCAGAAAGGGGAATCAAGTCATTCACTAGTGGACTTCTTGTATGTCTAAGAAGTACTCTCTCAGTTTCAGGGCTAAGCAACTTGGAAGGTTTTATTATTTCCACTGGTCTAAACTCAATTAATAAACTGCAGAGAGAACTGCAATCCGGATCATCTGCAAACTGGGAAGGAAAATCAGATCTGGTCATTGATGTAAGACAATTTCAGATCATTTCAAACAGAAATGACCATTAAGTAAACAAGACCATTTTACATATCAAATTATCAAAGGCTATTTTCCAGGCTAAATAAAATATATTAATAATCATGCAATTTACAGCACATCCATTCATATTTCAATCAGATGTAGAAATTAGTTTCAGCATTCAAATGATAAGAATGCTTGTGAAATCCATATAATGCTACAAATTTTCACATCTTACCACTTTTATAGTTGTAAATGTGTTTAAGAGTTTATGTAAAACAAGTAATTGGTTGGTTTTGTGTATGTAATGCTAAAATGAATATGGAGGTCTTAAGCTAGAACAAGAAAGTGGGGTTTCCATTAATAGATTTGTTCTAAGTCACTTAATCTTGTATGACTTCTGGTCACACTTGACCAAGGTACACTAGGCATTACGTTGACCCCTAAGATATTTTGAAATAACTTTCATGGGAGTGAAATATCTACTTTTGCTTTCGAAGTCTTTGGTTACCCCTTTTGGTTTACTTTTATTTTTTGGATTGTGTTAACCTTTGTCTTTCGTATTTGTGTTTGAGCAGGAGTGCTACGGGAAGAAAACCATTCATCAACTTCAAGTGGTAGAGATGAGGATGTTGAGGTGAATGTGTGGTCATGTATCTATTCAGAACAAGAATATTCGGGGAAGAGTGAGAGTGGAACTGTGAAGGATAAGCTGCGGAAAGCTAAAGAGAGGTGGTTTGGGCACATAAGGAGGAGTAGCACTAAGGCCCCAGTGCGGAGATGTGAGAGGCTTGCGGTAGTGGGCATGAGAAAAGGTAGAGGTAGACCTATGAAGAGTTGGAAGGAGGTGATTAGAAAGGAATTACAACTTCAGGATCTCAACGCGCATATGATTTTAAATAGGAACGTCTAGAAACCTAGGATTAGAGTAGTTGTGTATACCTTTGGCTTTAGTTTGTAGTTTATTCGGGTGCATTTAAAGTGTAGTCTGTGGCTTCTGCATGTGTGCTTTCTGTGTTTTATTCAAATATCACTTTGTTTGCTTATTTTCACTACTCATCTTATAAAATAATATAGTCATGTCTCATTTTGTTTTGTAGAACTTTTAAGTAGTATTTTACTATATAAATTTTATTTTTTTAATTTTACATCTACAATCAAATGTACACCTACAATCAAATAAATTGAATTAAAAATAAAGTCTGTCAAGACTTGCAACGCGTAATGGGAAGATTTTTCCTCAACGGAGGGAGTACTATAGAAGGCTCCAGCTTAATAATACTTTTAAAAATCATATTCAAAGAGGCTATTTTCATACTTAAAAATCATATGCAAAAGGCCATTTTCATACTTTTAGACCCTTGTATTCACAAATTTCTCAACTTTACTAGCTATCGTTCTTTGTCTCTATAATCTTACCGTCAATACGTGATACTCTTTATTCTTTTTCAATGTCGATTCATTCGTAAATGTTTTTTATTTTAACAAAACTTTTTCCAAATTTCCCAAAAAAAGGCAAACATGGGAAATAAAACTAAGATATCAAAAATCAAACTCCAGATATGAAAATCAAAATCAAAGATCAAATTGAGCATTATAAAGACGAAAGGATAAGAACTAACAAAGAGGAATGGAGAGGAAGATTTTGCAAAAGATGGAATCAAAAATCAAAATACCTTCTTACACAACGAATAAGAAATGTGGTGTGGACTTCACCAAATAAATGAACCATTATCGTGAATATATTTAGCATTCCCAATTAACTCTACTTCACTCTACCTCCTCTTCATTTGCACACAAACAAAGAAGTCATTACCTATCTCATAAAAGTCATACCACCCTCCTACCAAAATAAGAATAATAGATATCATATATAGCTTGAGAGACGGTTGAGAGGGGAAAAAAATCAAATTGACACTACTTAAGAAGAAAAAGAGTCAAAAGAAGAAAACACATTAAACCCAAGTGCCTTATAAAGTATTGGAAAAAGATGCAAATGAAAGAAAGGATGCTCGAAAAAAAGGAAACAACAACCTAGTATAATCCCACGAAAGTAGGGTTTGGGAAGGGTATGTGTACGCAGACCTTACCTCTAATCAAAAGTAGAGAGACTGTTTCCAAGAGACCCCCAACTCGAGTAGCAGAGAAGCAGAGAGCACACAGAAAGAAACATAAAGTACGCGAAGAAAGATAAGAAAAATGAACTAGACATTGCTCAAAAAAAAGGCAAAAATAATAAAAAAAAAAAAGCCACTCAACTTATTTAAAAAAAACACTAGACTAGTGTTGAATGAAAGAAGACATAAAAAATCAATTCCAGAGTAAAAAGAGAAATATTTATCACTTATCACATACCTTCACAACAGGAGTCAAGCGACCATGCCGAAGTGGTCGATGACTAAAATTTGGCAAGAATGATTTAGTCGGTCCATAATACAATTTTAGCATTCGATTTTCAAAAGCTCTGAGATGAATATGACTAGATATCTGAAACTGAAGGGAACTGTCATGCAACTCTCACGCAACTCTGAAGTATATTAGGTAATTTTTTTCCCATCATATGCAGTACTATAGTAACAGTTTCAATAATTTATATCTACTACATATTAAGGTGATATTTGAAGTCACCTCTTGTCATTTACAAACTATAGCACAAAACCACATAAAATGTAGCAAATATAAATCTTTTAAATAGAATTGTGAAGTTTTATTAATGATAATGTCATACCTGTCCGAGGATAACTTTACTCGTAGCAATATCAACCAGACAAACCCCATAAGTTCGTCCCTGTTGGTTACTTTCACTCACCGCAATAAGATATGACGCATCAGGGTTCCCGATGAGCATTTCACCTTCAGTTAATGTTCCTTTTGTGATAATTCCGCATACCTCACGCTTCACGACCTATTGATCAATGAAATGTGACTCTTCTTAATTAATTGCAAAGAAATACTCCTCCTCCCAAGCAATGTTTATTTAATTAATTATCAAAGTCCACCCTATTTGACAGAAAAAAGTCAAACCGAATTAATACTTTGGAACAAAGTAGTCTAACCATTGAAATTGAAAAATTAGGAGCTAAGATGGTGGTAGCCAATTGCATAGCTGAAAGTGTGATGAAAACAAACAATAAAATGGGAGGCATTAATTGAAATCATTGTATTAATAATAGGTTCCATTGAATTGTACAAAGAGTTGGGTTACAAAGGTATTTACACTAAACAATAAAAAACATTTAGGGCCCACAAGTATGGACCTTGTCTTTCGATCCATTTTCCCTACGACGAAACTCAAGTTGTTCAGGCGTCTCTGTTTGCTCAACGACAAGAACCCTATAACCCTGCTCTATGCCAAACACACCAAAATAAAATCCTGTCATCTCTGAAAATATAAAATGCCAAAAAGGTATAACTATCACAGTATTCAATTAGAGTGTACAGTGTAAACCTTTTGAGCTAATTTCTCTACATTCATCGAGAAGTTTTTTTCTGGAAAACCACAATGAGGTTGTTCTCCCTACACAGATAAGAGTTAATGAGACCTTAAAAAATGGTCAGACATGCATCAAAATGGTTCAAATTTCTTACCAAAAGAACATAGATTAAGCCATCAGTAGATAAAATAAAAAAAAATTGAAAACAAATGAATAGTAACCAGCTCTCATCATTGGTTTGAAACTTATGCAACCTTAAGTTATAGCGTGGAGTGTAAAATCTAACTACCTTCATGTATTGCAAGTCTAACTCTTTGGCTCCAACATGTGCATCCATTTCAAACAGCTCATAAAACTTCCCCATCTGACTCAACAGTCAAAGTATGGTTACAATTTCAACTAACAACAGTACAAGTCTAATGTTTAGCTACAACCCGTATTTTCAATGAGTACCTTAAAGAAAAGAACCTTGTCCATGTGTTTTGACTTGAATTCCCACCATTGTCTCTAGAAATCACAAACATATTTTATGTACTTCACACAGAGACTTTGAAAAGCTCCAACCAACTCTCGATAATAAATATACCTGACCACCAGTTAGACCTTTTAAAAAGCTAGGGGGGAGATATAGAGTCCTGGAATCATAATTGACATCTCCAATGCACCTTCGGTTTGCATCTCTCCTGTCCCTTTTTTATCAAGTCAGCCAATCAACATCAAATTTATAATCAAGGCATATATGTAGATATTAGATTGCATTAGGACATGAACTTGAAGCAATGAAATGAGAACTTACTTTCTGAGGAAGGGGAACTTCTCCATTTCACGTGTGCTAAATCTTTCCATTGAATTGTCATTTAAAACTGTATTAGTATTTGACTCCTTCAAGCCTGCAACAAGACACATCCAGATAATTCTCCATTTTCAGCATTGATGGCTAAATGTTTATCCTTGAGTATAGCATCTACAATCAGAGTAGCAGTCTTTATAGCAGCTACTATATTGATTCTAATCTATTTGGAACTCGAGGAACAAGTCAGCATTCAAACAAAAGAGCTTGAACACGGACAAGATCTCCAAACTCAAAAGGTCGACATATGGACCCGTGTATTTCAGAGATTGAAAAATGTCAAATGAACTACAGTAAAATTTACAAAATACATCTTGGTGTTCTAAACTAGGCATATTTCCAATACTCTTAGTAAATTGTAGACGCTTCATAGGAATATTGTCTGAGTTTCAATAACCGACACAAAGGATAGCTCCCAGTAAAGTAAATAAGAGCAGGTAATCAACCCAAAAAATCAGCTTGTATCACTTACATTCTCGATTAGTAGTAGTTGGTGCCTTGATTTGTGTACTTTTATTACTTCCGCCACTTTTTATCTTCTTTACCAAGGTAGAAGGCAACGTATGCCCTTCACTACATTTCCTCTTCCCTATTTCTGTCTTCTTGACCAGATCTGGACATCCTATTCTTAACCCTATATCATTATTATCTTCCTCCCGGGCTTCTAAATCCATATCACTTATGCAATCTTTATCCCCGTCTGCTTCTTTACTAACACTATTTTCCCACTCCGCATCATGAAAGTCATTTCCAACATTCCCAATAACATACAACTTTTCTTCCTCATCATCCTCGGCCACTCCAAGCCGCCGCAATCGGCGATACTTCTTAACGACTGGAGTCTCAATCCACTCAATCCTTTCCTGGGAAAGGTCCAGCGTCTCCTCCTCATCATCATCATATTGAACCAAATGTTTCCCCGAAATCTCATCAAAAGATTTTACACAACCTTCATACCAACACTTGTCCAAGGGCCAATAAACCCTAATCCTCCGGTTGAGAACCTCTCGCTGGTATGAAGTCTTAGTAGAATCGGGAATTGGAGGCTGTCCGGTGACTAAGAGAGATTTACTCAACTTGGAATCGAGGGGGGACTTCGTGGGTGGGCTGGAATCAGGTGGGTTGGAGAAGGTGAGAGAGTTAGGGTTTGGGGTTGTACTGTTAACTTTGGGGCAGAGAGAGGAAGGTGAAGGGGAGGGAGAAGATGAAGGGGTGGAAGATGTTTTCTTGGCAAAAAAAGCTGTGATTTGCCGCTGTTGATTGACTAGTGGCGATCTTCCATTGCTCGATCGGTTTGAAGCCATTATTCCCTTTAAGTTAACCTGCTGTCGAGAGAGAGAGAGAGAGAGAGAGGCCAAGCAGCAACCTATACTACGGAGTATTCGTCTACTCCATGGCATAACCAGTTTGGGATTAATCGCACGGCTGGAGTCTGAACATTTTGGAAGCTGATGTGCCTATTTCTAGAGTTTCAACATTTTTCTCCCTCTTTCTTTTAACTCCTAATTTTTTTCAGTTTTTCCTACTTTTTTCATAACTTTTAAATTTTTTCCACTGGTTTTCAATAATGACTTTAAAAAATTATTTAGATTTATCTCTATATATTATTCTTATTAGAGCCATGGTAAGGGTACACTAAAGTGGAGTACTTCATTTTTACACCAGGCAAACACAGACACTTAATGTTTGTGATCACAGACACTAAGTTTCTGTGTTTGCCTGGTATACAAATAGATTATTCATTTTTTGTGTACCCCTAGATTTATTCTTCTTATTATTAAGTGAGTTTTGTTTTTGAATCCTTTTATAGATAAGGCCTATGTTATATAAAAGAATGCATTTTATCGATTAACAATTTATTTGCCTTTTTATATACTCCATCCGTCCTATAATGATCTTCCCAGAGCACTATTCTAACTTCACGGGAATTTATATTTATTTGTGTTTTTTCATGGCCTATATGATAAAATAAAATATTCTTGTCACCACTTGTTTTGTTGAACTTTTGGTGTAGTTTTTAAATATGTATGTTTTATTTTTTATTTCTATACCAATATTTAAATAAAATAGATTGAAAAAATTTGGGATTTTTCTTCGTTTTGCGAACCGGAAAGATCATTATAGGACAGAGGGAGTACATAGTATACATTTTCAATTTCTAAAATACTCCCTCCGTCCCACTATCTCTGTCCACTTACCTTTTGGCACACCATCCAATGAACTTCTTTAATCCATTTTATCTTGTAATTTGTATATTAAAAAATTATAGAAATAATATATTAATAATCTATATGTTAAGACAAATCAAACAAGATCACACATGACTATATTTAGGCTTACACATTGAGAGAATTTGATGAGTCAAATTGCTTAGATGAACAGTTCTAAAAGTCAAAAGTGGACAAAGAGAGTGGGACGGAGGTAGTATATTTTTAAAAAATTTATATTATTTTATTTTTTAAGATAAAAGTATAAAAGTATATGACAAATTTAGAAATATACAAATTAAATACAACCAAAATATAATTTTGGACTTGCATGTTCATCCACGAAGACCATCTTAATGGAGTTCGTGGTTCTCTCATCGCCAAATGTGGGTAACGTTTACAACCTAACGACACGAACCACAATCCATCAGCACTCACTCGTAGGGTTGGGTTGATCTTGGACAATAGATGAATAGTTTTTGCCCTGGCAAAAGTAAAATTGAAGGGGTGATCTTGATGAACTGGACTCGGAGATTATATTGTACTACATTATTGAAAGGAATATGTGCTTGATATAGAAGCTATGGTGTGTGTGTAGGTGTACCATGGAGTATTTTATATATATGTAAAGAATGAAGAACCCTATCAATTCGAGGAAAAATCAAATCAATAAGAAATCACCAACAGAATATGTCGATTTAATGAAATGAAGGAAATTCATACCTGATATTGGGAAGGAACCAGTGATTCACCGGAATTTGGGTTCAAATCGAGAGTAAATGGGTACGCCAAATCAATATCTATGCTAATCGCCGATCCCATCATATGAGTGTCCATGAATTCCATTCCTAGCAAGGAAAGGTGATTAATTTCTATGCTAATTTGTCTCGAAATTTCAAAGAAAAGGAAAGGAGATGGCAAAGGAAAGTAAAATAGAAGAAGAAAATGAAATGGGATCGGCGAAGATTGCGAAGAAGAGGAGCACCGTTTTTCTGTGCATAATTCCCTCTTATTCTTTTTTTTTGAGTATGTATGTCAACTCACCTTCCATCTCATCATTAGTTGCTTAAGAAGATGACATATCAGCTCTGCCACATGTCGCGCTACAGCTCCGCCAAATGTCTCATTTCTGTAGTTTGGAGTCCGCTTTATATATATAAAGGATAAAGGATAAAGGATTAGGATTCTAACCCATGCAACGCACGGGATTGAACGAAATGAACTAATGAAAATATATTTAATGCGTTCTTTAGCATTATAGCCATTATAAACATTAATATCAAATTAAAACAAATAATTTAGCACTTAATATGTGGTAATGAAAATTTTTATATATAAATTAAAAAATGAACATGTCAAGTACCTATTTTAAACCTATATATTTGGAAAGACTTCAGAGTATAAAACATTTTTGGTTTGGTTGCAAGGGTGTTCATTATCATCTAGAACTAATATTCTTAACCAAATCTTTGCTTTCACTCGTGAAATAGAAACATAAAATTGAACATGACTAATCATGAGTGAACACCGACTTGGTTAAAAAATCCAACAAATGACAATGTTTGACCTCTACTTTTATTAATAGTCATAGCAAAACATATAGCTATTGAGAATTGTCATCTCTAAAACTTCATGGATAGTCTTAGATCAGATGGTATCAAATTCATTCTAGGTTTTTAAACCTTTTCCCTGACTCAGTTCTTCAAAACCATAATTGCACTGATAATGCTATTTCGTAACTCTTCAATGATTAATTTTGTCTCATTACACAATCTAGATGTTTGGTCAATGTTCCTTAATGACAAAATCAGTACCCCTTTTTTCAAAATTATTTTGTAGTTTGGGATTCCCGAAAATTTCATTTCATTCAAAAATTGAATGGTTATCAATCGCCATGAAGAATCTGCATCTGCTTGGCATGAAGAATTAGAACTCAAGTACTCCTTTTCATTCACTAGGAATGAGAGAAATGAGAAATTTGTGTATCATTTAACCTACTTCGAGAGTTAGTCCTAATAGTGTCATATCCTAAAAAGGAATAAGTATTCATATTCTCTAATATATTCAAATAAGTGAAGTCCGCGTACTACACCTTTGATAAGAGAACTTGTGTCAAGAATCTAAGTTTCGTGGGAATCTTAACGTACATCACTATCTCCATCAATTATCTGACCTAGTTTTCCATCTCTGACTTTGGTTATCAAATCAGAAAAAGCTTGTGTGTTCCTATTTGCGCAAGAAGACGTAGATGAATGCAATCTCATATTCTTGATCAATGTATAAGCTTTACAATACAACCACAGTTTTGAAAAATTGACAGTAACACTTACAATTTTCTCTCTTGAAGCTCTGAGTAAAACTAGAAGAATATGGTAAAAGTCACCTCCGAGTCTACCTTTTTTCTCTCTAAATGGTTCATTTTTTGAGTTACTATTAGAGAACCCCGTGATATCTCTCATTGTAGGATCCATTACCTCAAAAGCAAATCTATTCATCATACATGCTTCATCTTATATAATTAGGCTTTGCTTGTTGAAATAGTTCTACTTTCGTGCTTCTTTGTTTGATGGCACACATTGAGTACTCACTTAGAGCCAAAAGGATTGAGAATTTCGAGTGTGTTATCCTTCCATCATCAAGTAAAAATTATGAAAATTATATAACGCAAGAAATTATAGTTAAACTTATATTTTTATAACTTGGTAAACTATAAAACTTGATTTTAAATAAGGCAAATTTTGGATTTAATTGTAATTAAAACTTAAATTTGAATTAACATATCACCCCAAATTACCTTTAGTTATGACAAAGACATAAATTTTTAAAAAGGTAACTAAGACATAAAATTGAAAACACATAAATTTTTTATTAATGTTATAAAATGAGTCATTATAATTAGTAGAAATGTAATAGCAAAAAGTAATTATCAGCACATACTCTAAAAATGACATGACATGTTGATGTGTCAAAAAAATGGTCAAATGTGTTGTCCACATGTGGAACTCTCATGAAGCGAGTCTCAAATATTATAGTAAGGACTAGTACTTTGACCCGTGTCATGCATGGGATCGAACAATTTTTTTTACTCAGTTATTTGTCTATTCTTAGTTAATGATTGAAAACTCAAGCAAAATACAATATTGAAATGTAAAATTTTAATGAATGATACACCATCAAAACCATCAACATTAGCTAACCTAAATTCATCTATATATAAATCGAAAAGAACATGTAAATCTGTAAGTTAAATCCAAATCTTTTGAAAAACATCAGGGTAAACCACATTTTTGGTGAAGTTGTCATTTAAAGTTAACCATGGGTAAATACTAATTTGGTCAAAAATAATCCAACAAATGACAATGTTTGACCTTTGACTCTTATTGATAGTCATAGCAAAACATAAAGATTTTGGAAATTGTCTTCTTTGAAACTTAATTGTAATCCAGGATCAGACAATACCAAATTCATTTGTGCACTATAAAAAGGAGGCAATACCGATAGAGGTCAATATGTCGCTAAAGGTTTAATATATGGCCCTACTCGCTTTTACTGACAGATAATTGTCTGTCGCTAAAAACTCCGTCAGTAAAAGTATTACCGACAGATAAAATATACTGTTGCTAAAATAGTGTAATAACGACAAACCAAAGATGTCGCTAAAAAAGAGAGGAGACCAATAAAACATAAATGTGGCTAAAACATGGATCACTGACAAAAACTAGTGTGTGTAAATCTTTCTTTTCTATCGGTAATACCTTATTTTTACCATCATTAACATTTATTATAATTGTCGTTAAAAGTTGGATTACCCACAAAAAATTGTGTGAGTAAAACAATTTTTTGTCGGTAATAGTTTATTTTGACCAACATTAACACTTATTATAACTGTTACTAATACCATGTTTCACACCAGCATGTTCTATTTAAGTGATATCAAAGAATTTCATTGACAAATAAAAAATAGTACTCATGCTTGTATTAACAACAATACATAATACGATAAAATTTCAAAGGGTTACAACTAACCCATTTACTAGAAAGTAAATCAACATATGAAAATTAGTTCATCATTTGCATATTACGTGTCAAGCTAAAGTATAAATAGTCAAAGTGAAATAAATTAAAATACGCATTGATATGGAAGATATAGTCCAAAGCTTTAATGCCCGTCACTGTCTACATCTTCAAGTTCATCGCTCTCAGCTTCATCATCTTTGTTCCATCAATCCTCATCATGACTTTTCTCAGTGATTGTATTACCCTCAATTGTAAGGTCATCAATTTCAGATTTATTAGCTGTTGATTCAAATTGTAAGGTCATCGATTTCAGATTGATTAGCCGTTGATTCAATTGTAAGGTCATCAATTTCAGATTGATCGACTCCTCCATTTTGTTGATTCAACTTGTTTCCACTGTGTACTTCCTTTCTCACAGTGAGAGGAGTTTCAAGACTTACTTCCTCGTCACCTTCAATATGTCCTGTGGGATTCAAGATTATCACAAAATATTCCAAAATTATCTGTTTACATTTACATCATATTTAACATGGTAATGATGTATATATGTGTAGATGATTTAGATATATTAGCTGATACGGGCACTTCATTTTGTGGTTGAAAACCAGTTTCTGTAAATGAAGTTTTCGCAGTTGCTTTACCTGTTCCCTTAAGGCGATCTTTGTCGATAAAATATAAAAGTGAAAATGAAAGAATGACATACAAGCTGGATGTGGATTGCACTAGGTGTTTAGATGGTTTACCTCTTGAAACATAGTGATGTCCTTTATTTTGTTGATTCAACTCATTTCCACTGTGTGGCTCTTTTCTTGCAATGCTTTCACCTAAATGAAAATCATTAAAAACAAAATAACATGAAAGGTATTTTGTTATTATATGTACTTTGTTTGAGACCATGAATAAATAAAACTTCTCTGCTCAAGACTCATCCATTTTTCCAAGTAACGAAGCCCACCTATTAAGGGCCATTTCTTCATCATTTCACGTATACTTAGAAAAACATACATTGACTTTTATAACTTAACAAAGGCCTACATAGACTATTAAATTATATGGTAAGAATATTTTAACTTAATTTGAACAAGTATCACACCCGTGCGCTGCACGCGTCATATTTGCAATGAAAAAAACATATTAACGTATATTCAAATCTCTGAGCTGCGCATGTATTCGATCTCCCTAACAATGCAAAGAAAAAAACATATATTACCATCATTACAATGTTGTTAATGTATACGTATTCCAGATTCATATTAACGAAAGTACTAACTTAGAATCATAAAAAATTACATCCAATGATTAGGTCCCCTAGTATGGGCGGGAACATTATAAACTCTTATCGCTCTCAATTTTAGCATCAAAAGCGATGACCTCTCATCAATATTTTTTACAGCCGTTAACAACCCCATGTTTTACTCGAAGGGCAGAGTTGAAAACGCAATTTAAAGAGGCCAATTACAAAAGTGATTGAGAATTACTGTATTTATTGTTTGAAAATTTTTGTTTCTTTATCTACGGTCGTTTATTTTTTTTCTTTATTTTTGTAAAATTGTAGTGAGCCTAACAAATCATTTCACACGATAGTATGATTTCATTATTATTTCTAATTAAAAGTAATTTATTATCATGTACTCCCTCCATCCAAGATGAAACTTCTCGTTTTGACTTGACACGATTTTTAATGTAGAGTAAAAAATGCTTTGACTTTCCAAATTTGCCCCTCAATTATTTACTCTTCTATCTCAGTCCGTATTCTTCGTCTTCCATCAGACCCATCCCCTCTCCTCTCTATCTCACACCACCCCAACACCTGTGCTAGTTTCGCAGGAACATCCATCTCTTTTTGAAGTTTGCTTTCATCGCCGCACATCCTCTTTGTTTTCTAAACCACAATCGCCACACATCCTCTTCGTTTGGCCAATTAATTTTGCCATTTTATTTATTGAACAAAATCGTAAGAATTTTATTGAACGAAATTACCAATTTCGTAAATTGGTAAATTGATAGATCTGTATAAATTGGTAGATCTACCAAACGATCTGTGCAATAGAATCATTTCTTATACAAATATTGAAGCATCTACCAAAAGTTCTTGCGATTTGGCCATTTAACTATGGGATTAACTAATTAGAAACGATTTCTTCCCAAACAACTCAGAAGAATTACGAAGAAGAAAGTACGGGGGAGGCGTCTGAGAGCATCTCCAAGGTGTAGTGTAAAAATTGGTAGTGTAAACTTCATTTTACATTATCAATAGTGTTTTACATTTCCATTTTTTTATACTTACTCCAACCATATCTTCTATATAATATATTTTTTATAATATTTTATTGTTTTAAGTTACTTATTTTTAATGATTTTTTAAAAAAGACTTAATAAATACCTTGTACATATGAAAATGGAGAAGACGGAAGGAAAAAAATGAAGAAAATTATTATTTTTATTCTTTCCACTATCTATAGTGAACTTGTAAAAATGCACTTTGGAGATTGCTTTTTACACTACATTGCATTTTACCACTTGGTTTACCCTATCCATTGGAGTATTGAAAAGGAAACATTAAATTGTATATAGTGTATATTTTACAATATAGACTACCCCTTGGAGTTGCTCTGACAAAGGAGAAGAAACGGAGGGGGGATATGTAGGGGCTGACGAACAAGAGTGAAAATTGAAGAAGAGAAAAAAAAGAATAAGAAAAAAGAATAAGAGAAAGAAAGGAAGGAAGAAAGAAGGGGGGTGACGGGAAGAAGAATCAAGGTCCATGAACCATGGGGAGGGGGTAAAGAAGAAAAGAGAAAGGGAGTAGGGAGGTGTAGGTGGGTAGTGGGAGGGGTTGGTATCAAAGAAAAGGGATGAATTGATGGAAGGGTAAATTAGTCTTTTTGATACATTTTATTTGCCAAATAAGGAAACGGAAAAAATCAAGTGGGACGGCCCGAAAAGGAAAGTGAGAAGAAAGATATGGGACGGAGGGAGTATAATCCTTTATATATAATGTTTGAGAGTTAAACTCTCAGAATTACGACATTTGGCGTGATGACTGGAATGTTTTTTGACACCTAATCAGCCATGTCATCAAGAGAATTGAATCGAACATTCCTTCGACTAATTTATGATATAATAAAAAAATTATGTAACTTAATAAAATTAGTGAAACATAAATATAATATTGCATAAAATAAAAATTATTAATGGAAAAAAGAAAAGTTTCTATTTTAACTAACAAAATTTTCAGTAAATTTTTTACCATAATGTCTTGCTCGGACTCCAATTAAGCTTAAAAATTAGTTAATTGAATAAAAAGGATATTAAATCATTTTTATAGAAAACAAAAATAAATCAAAACAAACTAAAACAAATTAAAAATGAGAACTTTTAACATTTAGTAATAAAGTTTTGATCTAATTATTATTATAATAACTTTATTTAATATAAAAATACTCCGTAACAAATAAGATTTCACATATTTCTTCAAAAATTATATTGACTACTGAATTTAAAACGAAAAAAATCTTCTTTTCATTTACAACGTAACTTATAATGGTAGATAAGATACACACTTCACCTATATATTAATTTCACATACATTTAATAGAATATTTAAAAACTAGATCAAAATATTCTTTAGAAAGAAGAAAAAGTTGAACACAAATAGATGATTAGTTAATTTAAAATATATTTTTTCAGTATAAATTTTAACTTAGTGCAGATTTAAAAAAGTAATTTTTTTTTGGAAAAATGTACAATTTTAATAATGATTAGTTTATATTTAATATTATTCTCATACAAACAGAATATGTTTAAATTAGCCAAATATATAAATATAATGAACATAAAAAAATTAGGAAAAATATGCAATTTTTTTTATCTTTTCCTAAATGTATAAAAATGAGACTCGGGTAATTAAGAACTGACATGTGGCTTACTCATGAGCCTCTTTTCAACACCTAATATGTCACATAGATTTTGATGTGGAAAATATGAAATTAAAAGTTTGGTAAATATTTCTGAATCTTTGCATATTAAATTTGAGAATTAATCTCCTAGAATTGCGAGAAGTGACGAATCTACATAGCAACATTTTAATAGATCACCGGCCACCTATTAACGATTGAATGACGTGACAATTTTAATCAAAATATGAGTAGATCCAATTTAAGTTGTATACGGAGTATATGTCTTATGTACAGTGTTGCTATTATTTTTTTGGAAAAAAATTACTCTGTACCAGAATAAGAATAAACATGGAGAAAATATTGTAATAAAAATACATTTTTTTCTCCAAAATAGGAGTCACCAAATATTAAGAGATTTCTTAGTTTCAAAAAGAAGATATTTGTAATGTATTTCTACCGAAAGACAAAGTTTGTTCTGTATATTGGTGTTTAAGTATACAAAATTGACAAGAAAAGTCAATTGAGAAGATCAAATCCAAACACAAAGGGAGTATTGTTAAATAAATTAGAACAATACATGATGTTTTATGCAATTGAGTGAGAACTAAAATTCTTTTTAAAAAAATTAAAAAATCAACTTCTAAAATAATTAAAATAATAGTATAAATTTTTAAAATCAACTTCTAAAATAATAGTTACATTTTTCACATAAATTTTAAAAAATTATCACATAAAAATAATCACATATATTTTACATACCAAAATTTTTTCACTTGATATGAATTTAGTTTCAAAGAGCTAAACAAATATAGTTACAAGGGTTTTCACAAAGAAAAATTACAAAAACATTTAAAAATAATCATAGGTATTTCACTTTTGACTTCATTGAAGTCACAACAAGCACTTTTTAAAAAAACACAAAAAAATATTTGCATGGGATATATACAACAAAACAATATTTGCAAAAAAAGGGAATCACATATTTTTCATTTGAAATTTGAAATTTACTAGCTTAAACATGAGTGGCTAATAGAAGGACACAACACATTAAGATGCCCCTAAATGTACAATTGAGATAAAATTATAATTATTATAACGGAGACCTAAATTAGCAAAAGGC
>OOIL02004403.1:21620-48078 GCA_900332095.2 Cuscuta campestris | reverse complement strand
TGTGTGTGTATATATATATATACACACACACACACACACACATACATACGCACACACACACACATATATATATATACATATATATGTATGTATGTATGTATGTATGTATGTAAGTATATATATGTATGTATGTGTGTGCGTGTGTATGTATATATATGTAGGTATGTGTATACATATAGACTCCAATTAGATGACAGGTTTTAGTCAAATGACATGCCACGGTCCAATGAGGCAAAGCACACCACTGCCAACTGTAAAGCTCACCTGAATGTATGGCAACGCTCGGCATAAAATTTTCACACTTTAATTTTAAAAAAGAAAAAAAATCAAAGGAGAAGGTATTGACTTTAACTTCGATTCATGTTGACAATAGGACTTTGACCCTTGACCGTCGCCGTCGGCTGTCGTCGCCGGTTCCCGGTCAATGGTGGTCTAAGTCACCCTTTGATTTTTTTTATTTTTCAAATTCAAAATTTGGTGAGCTTTGTGTGAGTGCTCGGTGAGCTTTACAGTGAGGATTGGTGAGCTTTGTTGGTAGGGTTTATGAGCATTGAAACTTCAAAATATAGAAAATTCAAAGTGTGAAAAAATTATGGTAAGCTTTTCCATACATTCTGGTGAGCTTAGCAGTTGTCCTTAGTGAGCTTTGCATTGATCAGTGTTTGAGCGTAAAATATCATCTTACCATAAGGGGTCATCTTACTGGAATCAATCTCATATATATATATCTGTGTGTGTGTGTATATATATGTATATATGCATACACATCACACACACATAAATATATACATACATATACATACATACATACATGCATACACACACACACATATATATATATAATGTAGATTCGCATTACGCTATTGCTTGTCCATCAGATGTT
This sequence comes from Cuscuta campestris, assembly GCA_900332095.2. Taxonomy (NCBI): domain Eukaryota; kingdom Viridiplantae; phylum Streptophyta; class Magnoliopsida; order Solanales; family Convolvulaceae; genus Cuscuta; species Cuscuta campestris. The sequence goes on along the minus strand of OOIL02004403.1, from coordinate 47,195 downwards.
GATGTTCCTCGGCCAAGTTCATCGAGTGCAACGAGTGAGTTTCGACTTGCAGATGACTGTAATTACCAAAAGAACTAGGTTGAAATCAATACCCACGGATTAAATTATCATCAATGGGAGTAAGAAACCAAAGGAAATATACCCAAAATATCCGACTTCAAAACCAAACAAAACCAAATTCAACCATACATACATAGGCAAATGCAGCATCACAAAACAAGGGAAAGAAGCTCAGGGGCAGTCCATTTTGCCAGTCAATAGTCAAAGATTTCATTTGGACAAGTATTTTTCTGAATAGAGTGAATAATGCAAGGCTTCACAAATTTATAGAAAAAACATTGTTTTCGAAATGGGTTATACGTATCTAAGAAGTAAAGAAATACAGTCAAAACTCATGATATAAGGAAAGAGAAACTGCATTCACATTTTACAAAGAATGATAACTCACCATTTTTCAAAAAGACATTTTTAACAAAACCTTGGGTTTAATGAAGTACATAATGCATCCACCTTGGGTCAACATATATGTATCTTGTTTTTCGCACTATTTACTCTCTAGCAATGTAATATCCGTTCATACATACTTTTTACAACCTACTAAAGCACAGAGTCAACGCCCCTCTGGAATTTGAACCTTTGAGCTCCCATTTGGAAGAGCCATATTTTTGCCACTTGACCACAAGGTCTTTGGCAGCATATGTGTATCTACTATCTAAGAAGTAATGAATTGCAGCCAGGACTCATGACGTCACGAAACATAAACTGCATTTACAAAGAATGATATCTCACCAGCATAGATGCAGTTTCTAAGAGCTCCATTAAAAATGTACTTTGACCGGACATAATATTATCTTTAGCACCCATTCGAACAAAGATCTTGTCAACAGGAGAAAGATCAAAGGATACTGCTGGTACATAAGCCCCTACCTGCAAAGAACAGTGAGCTAAGTCATAACAGAAAACACACCAAAAAGAGCAACATTTGTTCTCAAATCACCTGTGCCAAAATCACAGCCAAGCAAACTTGGCGCAAAAGAGTAGACTTTCCTCCCATATTAGGGCCAGTCAGCAGGATAAAGCTTGAATGTTCAGTACCACCAAGTGTTACATCATTGGAGACAAATGCTCCTTTATCTAGAGAATCACTTCTAATGATAGGATGCCCTAAGCTTTTAGCAACAAGGCATGGCACATCATTGTGAGTGGGTGGTTCCCTTAAATGTGGGCGGCATGTAGGCCCTTCATAATAATCACTGGCAATGGATAAACTGATCAACACATCCAGATCTGAAAACATAACACACCAACATTGGTCTTCTACACTTCCAATGGAACTTGTTGAACTACTACTAAAAGAAAATTTAAATGATATAATAATATTGAGAAATATCATGTTTGGTCCCAAAATGGATGCTCTATGGGCCTTCTGTCTAACAAGCAATCAAAGATTATTGAAAAATCCATTCCTATGATTTATTGGGAAATCAATCCCAATGATTTCCTTCACTCTTGTTTTATGATTTGTGCTTTTCCTAAAAGCAGTCGGTAAAAAGGATGCCAAGCTCTATATTTTGATCATAAATGATGTCATAAGATCTAGATTTTGATTTCAAATACCGTAGGGTACATTGTATGATCTAACTATATCACGATCTAGATCTTACACATAGGATGGAAACAAGATCACTTGATCCTGCCTTGAATTAGTGCAGAACTAGATATCCACGCTATTATTTCCCGGTTTCATCATTTTGATACAACCCTGTCTGGAATATGTGTATTCACTAATTAGCCTTCAATTCTCCCTCGTTCTAGGACAAAGGCTTGGATATCCAGTTTCCCTGTATAATGAATCAAACCAAAATACTCCGTATTTAAAATAAACCTAGTGTGCTAGTGGGTTTGCTTGTGACTTGACTTGATGCATTGTTGCGACAAACTATTCAAGCCCGTTTAGAGGCGAAGTGGAGTGGCAATAACAGCCGATCACCCTATGGCATGAGCCGCAACGCCTTTTCAAACCTTGAGACGAGTATAATGCGAGATATTCAATGTGAAATAAATAACAAAGTTCCTTCAATATAATAAACCCAACTAAAATAATGATGGGACTTGAAAAGACATGAAGGCTGCATAACTTATGAATTGAGAATGGCAAAAGGCTCCCTCACACGCTCAAAATTAAAAGATATTTTTGGCAAACATAGCATATTCATTTTACAATCAATGTTATAGAAGGGTAAACAAATGAAGATAAGGGTAAATACTAAATATTATAGGAAAATATATTCACCTGCAATAGTAGAAACTAGATCTCTCCATTTACTATGATGTTCACAAAAATGCCTTATAAGCCTTTGTAAAATGGTTCTCAACTTGGACTCTCTCTCTGTTTCAGCTTGAGAAAGCTCTACCATTAACTTCCTTATGACTGGATTCCGATACCGGATATAACCCTGAGTATCCAATTTTTAGCGTTAGGAATGAATCTTCCATGCATCACTTATATCTTATATTCTTACTCCTTCCATCTCAAATTAATCTTCATGTGTCATATATTCGAAAAAGAAAAAGGTATCAACAACCCAAATAATTCTTTACAAGGAAAAAAGATTCTTAAAAATGGATTGAAAAGGAATATTAGAACATATGAAAATTAATTTGAGATGAAGGGAGTAACTACTTAGTGCGCCCAGAAAGTTGAGCCCCAAATACAGCCAAAACAGATCCCACTTTCATTTTGGTGCCACTTTCTTTTTGGCACATTGAGCAAGATAAGAATATAAGAGAGGAAGTGTCCAAATTGTCCTTAACTTTTGAAAAGCGGGTAAATGAACTAGGGATAAATAGAAAATTACATGTTTTTGTTCGCATGAAATAAAAAGTGGGCAAATACATTGGGATGGCAGAGACAAGTACAACGGGATGGCAAGCCAGATTCTTCTTTAAAAATAAATGAGATTATTAATAAATAGACTGGAAAGGAATATATGAAGATTAACTTGAGATGGAGAGAGTAACTACTTAGTGTGCCCAAACTGTTGAGCCCCGAATAAAGCCACAACGGCCCCACTTTTCATTTTGGTGCCACGTGAGACCCAACTGGAAAGAAATATACAAGATAAATTTGAGATGAAAAGAATAACTACTTAGAGTTCCCACAATGTTGAGCCCCGAGTAAAGCCAAAATGGGCCTCGGTTTTCATTTTGGTGCCACAACATGTGAAACGCAAACAGCTATTCGCATTCCCATTCATGAAACAACTAAAATACACATCTTTAGTCTTAGTGTGTCCGTCCACCTTTTTGGCACATTAACCAAGATATGAATAAAGAAGAGAAAGTGTCCAAATCGTCCTTAATTTTGAAAATTGGGTAAAGGAAATGGGGGTAAATAGAACATAAGGACATGAAATAATTCTTTGTGGAACAAGCATGGTTGCACACTTACATCAAATTCATAGACAAATACCAAACTTAGCATTTGATAAATATTCTTGTGAAAAATTCACAACACATTTTTATTGGAGTCAGTTGATGCGTTGGGTGAAACCCAGGATGCCACTTTGCTAGATGACTTGAGAAAACATTAACGAAACCGGTAAAGATAAAGTCGTTCAAATTGTGACAAATAACGGCTCTAATACAAAAGGGCTCTAATTACAAAAGACATGTGAAGAAAGATCAACTCTTTTTTGGACTACTTGTGTTGCGCATTACATTGATCTCATACTAAAAAATATTGGAAAGTTGTCTGACTTTAAGTCTAGCATTAAAATAGCTATGTGATATACCCCCGGTACCTACGAAAGTCCTTAAACAAATTACCGGATTAATGACTAAATCTTACGATCCTTTTTGGAATGAATTTACCCCTCCTAAACCCAAACCCTTAACCATAATTTCCTTGGGCTTGTCCTTACCCTAAAATAAACCCAAACAACCCATTTTCTTTCTCCCTTTTCTGCCCAGGCCGTACCCCCCTTACCCCCACCCTTTCTCATCAAAAACACATCCCATTAAACTCATCAAAATGACCCACAAATATTTCACCTCTTTCCCTTCAAGTGTGGCCGAAGCACAAGAGCCAAAACAACCCATATCATTCCCATAATAAACCCCAACATATGGACCCCTTTGTCCCCTACCCAAACAGCATACACATCACCCATTTTAACCACTAATTAAACCCTACAACTACACTCCAAAACCAGGAATAAAACATCCCATTTGTTGAGATATGTGGGACGTGTATACCCATCACAAACAGCCATATCTCACCCCTTTTTACCCCACCCTTGGGCCGCCCCTTTCCACTCCACAACCACCATATTTTAACCACCATTACAAACCAAAGTAGCCAATATACCTCACACTCCTTTGTCCCCTAATATGGCCGAACCACACCCCCACNATTAAACCCTACAACTACACTCCAAAACCAGGAATAAAACATCCCATTTGTTGAGATATGTGGGACGTGTATACCCATCACAAACAGCCATATCTCACCCCTTTTTACCCCACCCTTGGGCCGCCCCTTTCCACTCCACAACCACCATATTTTAACCACCATTACAAACCAAAGTAGCCAATATACCTCACACTCCTTTGTCCCCTAATATGGCCGAACCACACCCCCACTCAAATCCCCAAACATCTCCTCAAAAACATAACCTAGCTTCCTCACTCCTTCCCCCTACTACTGGCCGAAATACCCAAGCCCCACAAACACTACCATCCACTCTTATTTCATTCCATTATGGCACATCATATTAAGTCATATTTTGGTGATTTGATTAAGGAACAAAGCTTGTGATTTCCCCCTTTCCCTTGTTATTTATTTCGGCCATAGGCCTCATTTGAAGGCAGATTGTATCCCTTTCACTTCTAAGTAAAAAACCATTGTGTTTGTTATTTTAAATCCTAATTTCTATATCTTAAGGTTGGTTTCCTTAAGTGTGAGTGTTAGGTTCTAGATATTTGGTTAAGTGTGTTATATCTTAATTAAATTCTAGATTGAACCCCAAGTGAGGATAAGAGTGTGTAATATCTCTTTTACACCAACTTGGTTTATCTATCCCAAAGAAAATATTAAGCTGCTATTCACCCTCTCTTCCCCCTTATATTCGGCCTGCTCCCCTCTATCACCTTAATATCACCTTTCTCTCCACTTCTCCACTTAAACAAAAGCCTAAAAATATTCCTCCCCCACTGCCAATTTTTCGTCCCTAGTCTTTCCTCACTTAAAATCCTCCATTCCTTGTACAAAACCTCACCAATATAGCCTTATAATTTCCTCCCTCTACCTTGCTGCCATTCGTGCCTCTCTACCTTGGAGTTGGTGCCTATCATTTGGTATTAGAGCTTGTTGTTTCAACATCTCTAAGGACCAAGAACACTCTTCCCCTTTCCCTTTCTCTTTTCCCTATTTTCGGCCATCTCCTTTCACCATGTCAAACCAATCTCAAACCATGTCCAATGAAGAGCTCCAAGCCTCTAATGCAGCCCTTAAGGCTCAAGTTGAGTACCTAGCCAAGCAAGTGGCTCAACTTACAAAGATGAAGATGACAATGCTGGACACACCCGAAGAAAGTGATGAAGAACTAGATGAGGAAGTCCAAGCTACTGGAAACTCTAGCAACATCACTAATGGAAGCTCTTGTGACAAAGGAACTAGTGACTTCAAGGTTGACATCCCGACATTTGAAGGAAAGAATGATCCCGATGAGTTTCTAGCATGGCTAGAAACCGTGGAACGTGTCTTCGACTTCAAGGATGTCCCCGAAGAAAAGAAGGTGAAATTAGTTGCTTTGAAGCTACAAAAGTATGCTTCGACTTGGTGGTCAAACCTGACCTCCAAAAGAAGACGCGAAGGAAAGGCACCCGTAAAGACTTGGCTCAAGATGAGGAGCCTAATGAAGAAGAAGTTTCTCCCGGACCAGTATGTTCGAGAAAATTTTGCTAGGCTTCAAAGCCTAAGGCAAGGGAGCCGCTCTGAGGAAGACTATACCCGGGAGTTCGAAGAACTTTTGATGAGATGTGACCTTCAAGAAGATGATTCTCAAACCCTAGTCCGATATCTTTTCGGGCTAAATACCAACATTGCAAATATTGTGGAGCTCCAACCATACCAAACCCTCGAAGAAATAACTATACTTGTGCTTAAAGTTGAAGCGCAAATAAAGAGAAGCCGACACTCTTTCGTACGGCCACCTCTCTACGCCAAACAGCCCCCCTACACGTCCAAAACACCCTCCACTCTCCAAAACTCCTCTTCAAAACCAACCTCCACCCCTTCATCATCCAACCCGCCACCTCTTTTGTGAATTATAAACCATTTGAAAGGAAATACTTCCTCGTAATTCGCCCTTCGCTTATCTGTTCGTGCTCTGTGCCTTCTGTGTTGCCTGAGCCGGGGGTCTCTTGGAAACAGTCTCTTTACTTTCAAGTAGGGGTAAGGTATGTGTAAGCACACCCTATGCAGACCCTACTGTCATGGGATTCCACCCGGTTGTTGGTGTAGTTGAAAGTAAATAATTCAATAATGAAACCCTCCCAATTATGAAGATTCATGTATACTTGATCAACTCATCAAAGTCTTCAAAAGTTTTGAAATATTGGGCTGTAGTTTTTATATTTGAAAATCTAAATATAATAGGACTGCACAATAGACCTGCCAGATACACACCTTTTTAGATGATTGCAACTCGTACTCTTGAGGAATGCACTGGCTCAAACTCTCTGGCACTTCCAAAAGGTATGAATCCTTTCCAACTGTGACATATTTTATCTACATCATCATACAAAAGTAAACAATAAACATATGTAGAAGGAATATTAACAATCTGAAAGAAAATTATAGGTTGAGGAGTTGATGTAGTATCATCAATTTTTATGATAAAAAATTCATAACCATGTTTTACCGATGGATCTCCAAATAGCTTCTGTTGTGTCTTCAAGTGCTTCAACAGATTAAGTTCAACACTCCTAATGGATTCACAGGCAGAATCATACTCCTCATCAGCCCCTTCACAAGGAATAATACGACCTGAACTCTTTGCTTCCGCCCAATCAAAAGCATCTTTAAAATGCTTTATAACAAGTTGGACATCTCGAAGTCCCTTACCTGTAAACATCAAAGAATGAGTGGTTGGACATAAACACAGCGAAGTATGAAATTGGCCAATATAGAACATGGCAGAATACAAAAATCCACTTAAATACCTCCTTGTAAAAGCATATGGGAATTGTCTAATTTCTCATAATTGGCAGTGTTTGGTTTAAAATCATGTCCACAAAAAATGTGTCCCTACTTGATTCATAATTGGTTTTATCACTATTAAATTTTACCAACGAAAAAATATTATTTAGGCACAGACCTGTTTTATGTGGTTTTTTGCAGATCTAAAATTTGTTTGTGACTTTTAAGATTTGGTAATCCTATATGAATACATGATATTAAAAATATTTTCATGAATCCTCCATAAAATTGTAATTTATCAAAAAGAATATTTCCTGGGCCTTTGAAAATATTTTTAAATTTTAATATCGATTTTGAATATGATGATTTTGTTAATATTTTTATCTATGAAAGAAGTATTTTAAAGATTCACCGATGTGTGACAACTGAGAAAATAATATTTTATCAAATACTCCCTCCGTCCCTCAATTTTTATCCACTTTCAAAGTGGCACAATAACCAAGATAAGGTGTCTAAAGACACAAATACCCCTCAACCTTATCTAGCTTGCTTTCAATTCACCACCCAAAGCCCCTATGTCTTCTTGCGTTAATTGGGGCCGCACAAAGCTTAGCAACCCAGACTCCAAACTCATCGTCACCCCATAAACCTCCATCAATCCAGCTTCCAACTACAGCTCTAACAATCAATCCACAGCAAATTAAAAAAAATTGTGAGAAAACATTTTAGATTTAGATTTAAAGAAATCTAGGTGGAGGGGATCTAGATCCTGAGAAGAGATCCCTTTCAAATGCATCTAGTCATCGTAGGTGGCAGAGAAGAAGTCCGGCTCCAATCTGCTCCAGCTCGCCGTCGAGGAACACATCCATCTCTCATCAACTATTGACTTTGAAGATGTGAGAGAGAGAGAGACGAAGAAGAATTGGAGATGAGAGCTGAGAGATGAAGGGGAATCGAAGGAGATGAAGAGGAAGAAAAATCAGAGATGGAGATGAGAGAGGAAGGTGAATTTGAGATGAAGATGGAGAAAAGAGATGAAAGATGAGAGGAAGACGAGGGGATTTGGGAATTAGAGATTAGGGGGAATGAAAATATGGAAAACATGATAGGTGAGAGAGACTTTTGGACCTTTGCAACACATTTGGGTGTAAGGGTATACTAGACCTTTCATTTAATTTTTGTTTCCATATAAGGAAAGTGGACAAATACTGAGGGACGTCCCGAAAAGGAATACTGGACAAATACTCAGGGACGGAGGGAGTATAATATCTTTTAAGCATGTAAAAATATTTTTAATATCAAATTCGGATTTAATAAATCTTAAAACTCAAAAATTAGTTCCCAATTTATGACAAAGTTATTTTCAATATATTATATAACAATACATCAAGATTCTCGTACTCGAGCATACTTCGGCGACATTTATAACCTCTCGTACTTGGTTGTGTTTTGATCTGATTCCCGTATTAAGAAATATGATAACAAAACAACAATGAAGCCATATCCCACATAACTTGGGGTTGGCAAAAAATATTAAGAAATATGATATCGACAAACAAAACATACTTACAAAAAGGATTAGATAGCTAATCTAGGCATACCAGATACCAGAAGATTATGTAATAGCTTTGAATCTGAGCTTTCCAAAGTTAAGCCAAGTGAGGCACATGCACACGCCATTAGTTCACAACCTCTTAAAGCTGAGATGAACTGATGTAGCTGTTTGTTTGCAGCATCCTCATATAATACCACTTTATTTGCATTCCTCCCATTACCTTCACTGAATTCAGAACAAATTAAGGAGATATCTATTGGAATGATTAAAATTCAGCTAATCAAGTCATTGTATTCAATACCACTGAATATTTTCACCTGCTAGCAAATATTCGGGAAAGTAGCCTTTCCATGTCAGGAAGTCGTGATATCTCTTTTCTAAACTCAAGTACGGCCGGTAGGTTAGCACCCTACAAGTTATAAGCAGATAGGAACACCTCAAATCATCCAAAAGTGAAAACCTTTTAAGCCCAATCAAATGCAAACAATATATTCCATCCCAAATTAAGGTTTTTGTTTTGGTTTATGTTGTTTGACTGAAGTTATGTTCAATTCAATGTAACTGAAAATTTTGTGTAGAGTTAAAAACATAAAATTTTTACTCCCTCCGTCCGGGAATGATGTTCCCACTCTACCTTTTTTTTTGTCCGGGAATGATGTTCCCATTCTACTTTTATATAACAAATCTCCCTAAAATACCCCTCTCATTAAATATCCTCACATCTACCAAAACCAATCCTATCTACCCACCCCCTCCCAACCGTTCGCATTCAGTCTCGCCTTTAACATCTAATCTCATCTATTTGTCGCTCCATCTTCTATATTCCCAACCCTAGATTACTCTCTTCCTCCCCAAATTGTCTAGATCTCCGCCCCATTTCATGGAATCGCATGACTTTCTTTACGATTCCATTGTTTATGAGACGGATCTTGAAGAAGGTGGATGTGAGGATTCCTCGGAAATTTACGAAACATTAATCTCTGACGCCAAGGAGGAGGACGAGGTGATCGTCAACCACAGTGACGACGATGCCGATGTTGCCCCGGTCAGAGAGAAGAAGGTGGTAATCGACGTTGTTGATGAGGAAGATTGTGTAATTTTTATTTCGAGCAATGAATCTGGCAGTGAAATTCTTGAGAATCTGACTTTGCCATTGATGAAATCAAGCATGCACCTCCACTTAGACATGCTGAATATATTAATGCCCAGTCCAGATCCAAACTTTTGGGCCTCAACATACAAGTAGGGAAGTTACTTTCCTTTCCTTACAAATGTTTCTGGTTTATTTATGCCTTGAATTCTGAACCTTTGATTATGTTGATAAGACAATGTGCAAGTTATACATTGATGCCTCTATGATCTTAATTGCCCAGATTCAATGATGATTAAGTGTAAACTGTGATGAGCATGTTTTTTTAAATATGCTAAGTGTGTACTTTGATGACCATTTTGCCTTCCTGAACTTTTGATTGTTGAATGTCTGTGTGGATGTCTCCTGCCTCAACCTCTAACATATTGCTTAGCAAACTCCTATGATGACTGGTATTTGCATCTGTCTAAGACTCTAAGTGTCTACCGTCATGCCCATATTGCCTGGCAAACTTCTATGATGACTGGTATTTGCATCTGTCTATGAAGAATAGATTACTATCATGAGGTTTTTGAATTCCTGAAATGGCTCTGAGTAAAACCATTGCATACACTTAAATGGTTTAACTGTATCATTCAATGTCAAAGTGTATGTGTATGTTATACATTGATGCCTCTAGGATATGATTTCCCCAAATTCAATGATGAGTAAGTAAATATTGTGTTGAGCATGTACATATAAAATATGCTAAGTGTCTACTGTCATGCCTATATTGCCTGCCAAACTTCTATGATGATTGGTATTTGCATCTGTCTCAGAAGAATAGAGTACTATGATGAGCTTTTTGAATTCCTAAAATGGCTCTGAGTACCACCATTGCATACACTTAAATGGTTCAGGTGTATCATTCAGTGTCAAAGTGTGTGTGCATGTATTCCTTCTTTGGTCACATTCTGTGAGGACTGCAACTTGCATTGTCTGAGAAACACTATGTACTGTGATGAGCATTTTGTAATTATGGAATGACTCTAAGAACCAAATGTCTGAAAATCATCAATGATGATGTGGGAAAGGGCTTATGAGAATCATATGTTGCATTTAAGTTACATTACTTACATATAGAGCAGATTGTGTGTAGTTACCTTGATGTGAGTGCATATATGGCAGTGTATTACCAAGTGCAGGAATGAGCAATGATGATGTGGGAAAGAGCTTATGAAAACCATATGTTACATTTAAGTTACATATAGAGCAGATTGTGTGTAGTTACAAAAAGCAAAAAGTAATCTGCTAATGTGGCTACCATTTACAAAAAGTAACACCCCAAAAGTAAATATGGTAACCACTTACAAAAAGAAAAAACCAAAAAAACAAGCTTTCTTACACCCATGGACTCAGTTCAACTCTGAAGATAGGTTTTCCTCTCCCTCTTCAGTGTTAAACTCACCCATGTCTGCATTGCTAGTCCCATTTTGTCCAAGTAGTGTAACTGTCTTCTGAATTAGGCTTAGGTCTATGGTCAAGGACTTAGGAAGGTTCGTCTTCTCCCATATGTGGCAGCATGTAGTTGTTACCTCCTTCATATTCCATGACTTTAGTTAATACCTGCTGATAACTCAACCACACCTTGTTTAGGGTTTCAGGCCTTAGAGAACTATATGCTCCTTCCACTGCCTCTAACAATTCAGTCACTGTGTTTGGAGCACATTGCTCTTTTAAAGACTGAATTGCTTTGAAAAATCCAAGGTCCAACACATTTAGGTCAGGGGAGTTGAGGGGTTGATTACCTAGAGTGATGTGAAATTCATTGGTGTTACCTGCTGCCACAAAGTCTGAGCCTATTCCTTGAATGTGTGGCCTTGCATTATCTTGCTGGATGTGTATTTCTTTGGATAACTGTGATGGACATTTCTCTTGGATAGCTGGAATGACTTTATTGATTAGCAAATCTTTTGTGATTTGTATGGTAATACTAGTGATTGCTTTCACCTCCCCCTCCCCCTTTGCCATGTTCTTGCTATTCATTTTAGATTTGACTCTTTCTGTGAAATGAAATATCCCACTTTCCGATCCCACAACACTTCTTCATTCTCCCCAAAAAGTGGTCTCCCAACCACACATAAGAACATGACTTTGGCTACAAATCTTTTTGATTTACATGCAAGGGTTTACTTCATCTGGAAGAAGGTAAAACCTCTTGGAAGTTTTAGACATAAAGAACCATTTCTCATCAATGTGTAAAACATTGTTAAATGTTTTAAACTTAGGCATAGTGGTCATGTTGTAAGGATCAACCTGATCTAAACAGAACCTCAGCCTTGTAATCTTATTTGCATCAGTTAAGTATGGTTTGATAGCATTAGAATGGCTCCTAAGGATACCTCTTTTTACCCACTCATGAACTATTGACTTAGGCTTCCCAATTGCTGCTGCTAATGCTCTCAGATTAGTCCTCTTCCACAGCTGCAACAACTTTTAAATCCATAACAGCCCTCTTCCTTCCACTATTTCCTGCAATCTGGCTACTCACATCAATGGCAGCCCCCTGCTCTAATTGTTTCTTTGCAATAGCCCAGATTTTACTGACAGTTTTCCTACAAACTTTAAAGTTTGAAGCAAGTTTGTTAATCTGCCCATACTAAGCTGAGAATGAACCGTCTGGATTCTTTTTGAATGTGATAGTAGTGCATCACTAATGAGTTGCCTTATGTTGTTGTCCAAGTTCTTCGTGTTAATCTCACGGTTCATTATGGTTTATATATGCAGGGAAAAGCTGCATAGCAAGGAAGGGAATGAAAGAGGAAAAAAGAAAAAGGAACGAAATGAAGAAGGGGATAAAGAAGAAGAGGAGGGGAAGAGCATGATGAAGAAAAGAAGGGGCTGCTGAAAAAGGAAAAGACCTGGGGGGTTTAAATGGTTGTAATAAACCCTTTGAATGGGTTTTAGAGCTTTTTTGGGCAGGTGATTAAAAAATTAGGAGGGAATGTGAATTCATTTTGGAGATTTTTGTGATGTAAGTTGTGATTTGATGTAACATACGCATACATTAAGTAATGATTATAAACAATGCATTCCACTTCTTCATTCTCGGCCAGGTTATTACCCCTTTCCCCCATTATTTAAACAAGAATATTTTAGTCATTCTATAGCCCTTTTCAAGCCCTCTAAAAAATGAGGAAAAGTCAAATTGGGAACATCATTCCCGGACGAAGGGAGTATATTTAAAAACTACATCTAAAGTTCTACAAACATGTGGTGACTTAACTCGTTTCTTTTCTTAAACAATCACTGAAAATGTGTAAAAAAGAGGATATAGTTTGACCTTGTGAATATAGGGAATGGGAACCTTATTTTGAGACGAGGGAGTATATCGTAACAAAAAGAAAATATGTTTATCAGCAAAGAAACAAGTTACAAGAAAGAAAAGATATACAATCGACACTATCATTCTATTGTACTAATGGAAAACAGAGATTGAAACAAGTTCGGAAGTCAAGAACACCTTTAGTCCGGCTACTGCATCCTGTCGTTCTTTAATTGCCTCCAGATGATATAAAGGTCTTGCAAGCCATGTCCTCAGTAGCCTTTTCCCAAATGCTGTCACACAATGATTCATCTGAGCATACAATGTCCTACACAAGTAGAGCTTTTGGAAATCATGACGGAACTTCCAGCAACATTGAAAAAATTTAAACAACAAAACCAATATATTACCCTAAAGTACCACAGTTTTTGCTATTCTCAAATATCTCAAGGTTTTCAAGAGCAGCAGCATCAAGAATCATATATCGTTTCTGAGAAATTTCACCAAAACCAGAAAAGGGGAGCAACTGAAACTGTGCATACTTGAGTAGACTCTCATCCAGGAAAGCTTGCCTTAAATAGAATAGAGTTCCTCCTAGAGCTGAGAGCGCATGAATCCCTTTCTCACCCACATTAGCAAGCTCAGACAGCACACTCGGTAAAGTACCTAATTGAGCATCCTTATGAATTGACACAATGCAATCCCTATCTGATTCATCTTGACAATATGGAACCGTTGTATTATTAAGACGTTGATACATAGTCTTAACTTCGGAAATTGTCTTTTCAGCATCCCAGAACTCAGAAAGGGGAATCAAGTCATTCACTAGTGGACTTCTTGTATGTCTAAGAAGTACTCTCTCAGTTTCAGGGCTAAGCAACTTGGAAGGTTTTATTATTTCCACTGGTCTAAACTCAATTAATAAACTGCAGAGAGAACTGCAATCCGGATCATCTGCAAACTGGGAAGGAAAATCAGATCTGGTCATTGATGTAAGACAATTTCAGATCATTTCAAACAGAAATGGCCATTAAGTAAACAAGACCATTTTACATATCAAATTATTAAAGGCTATTTTCCAGGCTAAATAAAATATATTAATAATCATGCAATTTACAGCACATCCATTCATTTTTCAATCAGATGTAGAAATTAGTTTCAGCAATCAAATGATAAGAATGCTTGTGAAATCCATATAATGCTACAAATTTTCACATCTTACCACTTCTATAGTTGTAAATGTGTGTTTAAGAGTTTATGTAAAACAAGTAATTGGTTGGTTTTGTGTATGTAATGCTAAAATGAATATGGAGGTCTTAAGCTAGAACAAGAAAGTGGGGTTTCCATTAATAGATTTGTTCTAAGTCACTTAATCTTGTATGACTTCTGGTCACACTTCACCAAGGTACACTAGGCATTACATTGACCCCTAAGATATTTTGAAATAACTTTCATGGGAGTGAAATATCTACTTTTGCTTTCGAAGTCTTTGGTTACCCCTTTTGGTTTACTTTTATTTTTTGGATTGTGTTAACCTTTGTCTTTCGTATTTGTGTTTGAGCAGGAGTGCTACGGGAAGAAAACCATTCATCAACTTCAAGTGGTAGAGATGAGGATGTTGAGGTGAATGTGTGGTCATGCATCTATTCAGAACAAGAATATTCGGGGAAGAGTGAGAGTGGAACTGTGAAGGATAAGCTGCGGAAAGCTAAAGAGAGGTGGTTTGGGCACATAAGGAGGAGTAGCACTAAGGCCCCAGTGCGGAGATGTGAGAGGCTTGCGGTAGTGGGCATGAGAAAAGGTAGAGGTAGACCTATGAAGAGTTGGAAGGAGGTGATTAGAAAGGAATTACGACTTCAGGATCTCAACGCGCATATGACCTTAAATAGGAACATCTAGAAACCTAGGATAAGAGTAGTTGTGTATACCTTTGGCTTTAGTTTGTAGTTTATTCGGGTGCATTTAAAGTGTAGTATGTGGCTTCTACATGTGTGCTTTCTGTGTTTTATTCAAATATCACTTTGTTTGCTTATTTTCACTACTCATTTTATAAAATAATAGTCATGTCTCATTTTGTTTTGTAGAACTTTTGAGTAGTATTTTACTATATAAATTCAATTTTTTTTAATTTTACATCTACAATCAAATGTACACCTACAATCAAATAAATTGAATTAAAGATAAAGTCTGTCAAGACTTGCAACGCGTAATGGGAAGATTTTTCCTCAACGGAGGGAGTACTATAGAAGGCTTCAGCTTAATAATACTTTTAAAAATCATATTCAAAGAGGCTATTTTCATACTTAAAAATCATATGCAAAAGGCCATTTTCATACTTTTAGACCCTTGTATTCACAAATTTCTCAACTTTACTAGCTATCGTTCTTTGTCTCTATAATCTTACCGTCAATAAGTGATACTCTTTATTCTTTTTCAATGTCGATTCATTCGTAAATGTTTTTTTATTTTAACAAAACTTTTTCCAAATTTCCCAAAAAAAGGCAAACATGGGAAATATAACTAAGAAGTCAAAAATCAAATTCCAGATATGAAAATCAAAATCAAAGATCAAATTGAGCATGAGAAAAACGAAAGGATAAGAACTAACAAAGAGGAATGGAGAGGAAGATTTTACAAAGGATGGAATCAAAAATCAAAATACCTTCTTACACAACGAATAAGAAATGCGGTGTGAACTTCACCAAATAAATGAACCATTATCATGAATATATTTAGCATTCCCAATTAACTCTACCTCACTCTACTTCCTCTTCATTTGCACACAACTAAAGAAGTCATTACCTATCTCATAAAAGTCATACCACCCTCCTACCAAAATAGGAGTAATAGATATCATATATAGCTTGAGAGACGGTTGAGAGGGAAAAAAAATCAAATTGATACTACTTAAGAAGAAAAAAAGCCAAAAGAAGAAAACACATTAAACCCAAGTGCCTTATAAAGTATTGGAAAAATATGCAAATGAAAGAAAGGATGCTCGAAAAAAAGGAAACAACAACCTAGTATAATCCCACGCAAGTAGGGTTTGGGGAGGGTGTGTGTACGCAGACCTTACCTCTAATCAAAAGTAGAGAGACTGCTCCCAAGAGACCCCCAACTCGAGTAGCAGAGAAGCAGAGAGCACACAGAAAGAAACATAAAGTAGGCGAGGAAAGATAAGAAAAATGAACTAGACATGCTCAAAAAAAAGGCAAAAATAATTAAAAAAACAGCCACTCAACTTATTTAAAAAAAACACTAGACTAGTGTTGAATGAAAGAAGACATAAAAAATCAATTCCAGAGTAAAAAGAGAAATATTTATCAGTTATCACATACCTTCACAACAGGAGTCAAGCGACCATGCCGAAGTGGTCGATGACTAAAATTTGGCAAGAATGATTTAGTCGGTCCATAATACAATTTTAACATTCGATTTTCAAAAGCTCTGAGATGAATATGACTAGATATCTGAAACTTAAGGGAACTGTCATGCAACTCTGAAGTATATTAGGTAATTTTTTTCCCATCATATGCAGTACTATAGTAACAGTTTCAATAATTTATATCTACTACATATTAAGGTGATATTTGAAGTCACCTCTTGTCATTTACAAATTATAGCACAAAACAACATAAAATGTAATGATAATGTCATACCTGTCCGAGGATAACTTTACTCGTAGCAATATCAACCAGACAAACCCCATAAGTTCGTCCCTGTTGGTTACTTTCACTCACCGCAATAAGATATGACGCATCAGGGTTCCCTATGAGCATTTCACCTTCAGTTAATGTTCCTTTTGTGATAATTCCACATACCTCACGCTTCACGACCTATTGATCAATGAAATGTGACTCTTCTTAATTAATTGCAAAGAAATACTCCTCCTCCCAAGCAATTTTTATTTAATTAATTATCAAAGTCCACCCTATTTGACAGAAAAAAGTCAAACCGAATGAATACTTTGGAACGAAAGTAGTCTAACCATTGAAATTGAAAAATTAGGAGCTAAGATGGTGGTAGCCAATTGCATAGCTGAAAGTGTGATGAAAACAAACAATAAAGTGGGAGGCATTAATTGAAATCATTGTATTAATAATAGGTTCCATTGAATTGTACAAGGAGTTGGGTTACAAAGGTATTTACACAACAACAACAACAACAACAACAACCCAGTTAAATCCCACAAGAGTAGGGTCTGGGGAGGGTGTGTGTACGCAGACCTTGCCCCTACTCGAAAGTAGAGAGGCTGTTTCCAAAGAGACCCCCGGCTCAACGTCGAAAGTTGCATTGCTTGAGTAACTGCTACTTCATTAATTAAAGAAGCGCAAATAGTTTAGAGATCCATTTTGATTTATTCCATCACACCCAAAGCCAAAAAATAGTGAAATTTTGGCTCCATCGGAGATGATGGAAAGGACAAAGGTATTTACACTAAACAATAAAAAACATTTAGGGCCCACAAGTATGGACCTTGTCTTTCGATCCATTTTCCCTACGACGAAACTCAAGTTGTTCAGGCGTCTCTGTTTGCTCAACGACAAGAACCCTATAACCCTGCTCTATGCCAGACACACCAAAATAAAATCATGTCATCTCTGAAAATATAAAATGCCAAAAAGGTATAACTATCACAGTATTCAATTAGAGTGTACAGTGTAAACCTTTTGAGCTAATTTTTCTACATGCATCGAGAAGTTTTTTTCTGGAAAACCACAATGAGGTTGTTCTCCCTACACAGATAAGAGATAATGAGACCTTAAAAAATGGTCAGACATGCATCAAAATGGTTCAAATTTCTTACCAAAAGAACATAGATTAAGCCATCAGTAGATAAAATTAAAAAAATGAAAACAAATGAATAGTAACCAGCTCTTATCATTGGTTTGAAACTTATGCAACCTTAAGTTATAGCGTGGAGTGTAAAATCTAACTACCTTCATGTATTGCAAGTCTAACTCTTTGGCTCCAACATGTGCATCCATTTCAAACAGCTCATAAAACTTCCCCATCTGACTCAACAGTCAAAGTATGGTTACAATTTCAACTAACAACAGTACAAGTCTAATGTTTAGCTATAACCCGTATTTTCAATGAGTACCTTAAAGAAAAGAACCTTGTCCATGTGTTTTGACTTGAATTCCCACCATTGTCTCTAGAAATCACAAACATATTTTATGTACTTCACACAGAGACTTTGAAAAGCTCCAACCAACTCTCAATAATAAATATACCTGACCACCAGTTAGACCTTTTAAAAAGCTAGGGGGGAGATATAGAGTCCTGGAATCATAATTGACATCTCCAATGCGCCTTCGGTTTGCATCTCTCCTGTCCCTTTTTTATCAAGTCAGCCAATCAACATCAAATTTATAATCAAGGCATATATGTAGATATTAGATTGCATTAGGACATGAACTTGAAGCAATGAAATGAGAACTTACTTTCTGAGGAAGGGGAACTTCTCCATTTCACGTGTGCTAAATCTTTCCATTGAATTGTCATTTAAAACTGTATTAGTGTTTGACTCCTTCAAGCCTGCAACAAGACACATCCAGATAATTCTCCATTTTCAGCATTGATGGCTAAATGTTTATCCTTGAGTATAGCATCTACAATCAGAGTAGCAGTCTTTATAGCAGCTACTATATTGATTCTAATCTATTTGGAACTCGAGGAACAAGTCAGCATTCAAACAAAAGAGCTTGAACATGGACAAGATCTCCAAACTCAAAAGGTCGACATATGGACCCGTGTATTTCAGAGATTGAAAAATGTCAAATGATCTACAGTAAAATTTACAAAATACATCTTGGTGTTCTAAACTAGGCATATTTCCAATACTCTTAGAAAATTGTAGACGCTTCATAGGAATATTGTCTGAGTTTCAATAACCGACACAAAGGATAGCTCCCAGTAAAGTAAATAAGAGCAGGTAATCAACCCAAAAAATCAGCTTGTATCACTTACATTCTCGATTAGTAGTAGTTGGTGCCTTGATTTGTGTACTTTTATTACTTCCGCCACTTTTAATCTTCTTTATCAAGGTAGAAGGCAACGTATGCCCTTCACTACATTTCCTCTTCCCTATTTCTGTCTTCTTGACCAGATCTGGACATCCTATTCTTAACCCTATATCATTATTATCTTCCTCCCAGGCTTCTAAATCCATATCACTTATGCAATCTTTATCCCCGTCTGCTTCTTTACTAACACTATTTTCCCACTCTGCATCATGAAAGTCATTTCCAACATTCCCAATAACATCCCACTTTTCTTCCTCATTGTCCTCAGCCACTCCAAGCCGCCGCAATCGGCGATACTTCTTAACGACTGGAGTCTCAATCCACTCAATCCTTTCCTGGGAAAGGTCCAGCGTCTCCTCATCATCATCATCATATTGAACCAAATGTTTCCCCGAAATCTCATCAAAAGATTTTACACATCCTTCATACCAACACTTGTCCAAGGGCCAATAAACCCTAATCCTCCGGTTGAGAACCTCTCGTTGGTATGAAGTCTTAGTAGAATCGGGAACTGGAGGCTGTCCGGTGACTAAGAGAGATTTACTCAACTTGGAATCCAGGGGGGACTTCGTGGGTGGGCTGGAATCAGATGGGTTGGAGAAGGTGAGAGAGTTAGGGTTTGGGGTTGTACTGTTAACTTTGGGGCAGAGAGAGGAAGGTGAAGGGGAGGGAGAAGATGAAGGGGTGGAAGATGTTTTCTTGGCAAAAAAAGCTGTGATTTGCCGCTGTTGATTGACTAGTGGCGATCTTCCATTGCTCGATCGGTTTGAAGCCATTATTCCCTTTAAGTTAACCTGCTGTCGAGATCGAGAGAGAGAGAGAGAGAAGCCAAGCAGCAACCTATACTACGGAGTATTCGTCTACTCCATGCAAAACCAGCAGATATCGCGCCTAATATTTTCCAGCCGGTGTCTAGTCTCGTGTCTACCACTCTACCGTTGATGTGCCTGTGTGGGATTAATCGCACGGCTGGAGTCTGAACATTTTGGAAGCTAATGTGCCTATTTCTAGAGTTTCAACATTTTTCTCCCACTCGTTTTTTTCAGTTTTTCCTACTTTTTTCATAACTTTTAAATTTTTTCAACTCGTTTTCAATAATGACTTTAAAAAATTATTTAGATTTATCTCTATATATTATTCTTATTAGAGTCATGGTAAGGGTACACCAAAATGAGGTACCTCATTTATACACCAGACAAACACAGACACTAAATGTTTATGACCACAGACACTAAGTTTCTGTATTTGTCTGGTGTACAAATAGATTATTCATTTTTTGTGTACCCCTAGATTTATTCTTCTTATTAATATATCAATAGAATAAAAATTGATTTATTGTCATTGTTTATTTAAAAAATGTGTCATGAATATACTCCGTATATTTTAGTTAAGATTGTAGAGTCACAAAAATTATTAAACTTTAAATTAAATAATTTATAATTTTCTTTGTGATTTTGGAATTTTTGTTTACTATGTTTCGTGTTCTTATCAATGTTTTAAAATTTTGACCAAAATAATTGTGCACGCTATTTTTTTCAGTAAACATTGCATGACTTTTAAATGTGTACAAACGAGTAATAATTTTAATGTGTAAAGTCATGTTCTTCCCAACTTACATTTTTTACTTATTACTTATTCTTATTGGAATGACAACAGATCAGATCAAATCAAAAATAGTTTTAAATATAACTATATTCAAATCATATCAGAACTAATCAGATCAAGTGAAGAAACATTTTAATGGTAGGTGCTTGAAAAGTTGCTTAACTTATTAAACAACTATATTTTATGATAAGTTTTCATTAGAGATGATTGCTTACAAATTAGAACAGTTGCTTCTGTAAGCAACCATATCCTAAACATATACTCGGTATAAATACTTTTATAATAACAACTAATATAGTTAACATCAATGAGTGTCTTTAGTAATATTGTTCATTGGAATTGTGTGTTGTTTGCATTATCATTAGAGCAAAATATATGTAACTTGCTTATGAAGTCTTAGATGATGTGGCCTTGGACCATTTAAGATACAAAATATGTCTCTTAAACTCCTCCCACTAAAGATGCTCTAAGCATATGCTAAAAAATGTTCACACGTCAATTTAATATGGAAAAAAAGTAATTGTGTAAAATTAATCTTGTTTATGCCTATTTTTATTTTTCCCTCATTATTTTAGAATAGCAATTTTTCCTAATAAATATAAGAATATGAATTCTTTAGAAATAAAAATTACTCAAACCCTTGCACGCACTGACTCCTAACCAAATTCGAATAAATTTGCACCATTTTTTATGCATTTTTATCTTTTTCCCTCCTTTATATTATTTAAATCCATTTTTTTCAACTTAGATATACAAAAAGTAATGACTCATTATTTCTCTTTTTATTTCTGCTACATGATTAGTGACATACAACTGAACAGCGAAAAATTATATGATTGATATTGATTTTAAAAAGTAATGAAAGAGTATGGGTCTCAAAAAAATTACAAATACGAATTTGGATAAAATATAATGATGTAAAAGAAAAAATAAAAAGAGAATAAAAATTAAAAAAGTAGAGTATACATTTTTTAAATAAAATATGAAATTTATAAAATATAATATTTATTTTAATATTTTTTTTAAAAACTTTCCAACTCTTTCACTTTCTTCAAACTCCTAGCGTTTCTAACTTCTTCCAGTTTCTTCCAACTCCTTTTAGTCTTTTTTTTTCAACTTCTTCTATTTTCTTCTAACTCTTAGTTTCTTCCAACTCCTTCTAGTTTTTTTCCAACTTCTTCCTATTTCTTCTAACTTTTTACAGTTTCTTCCAATATTCAACTCTGTGTTTCCAATCGAAAAAACAGATCCTAAAAACCATATTTAAGCTTTTTCTTTATTACAAAGTAATTTGTCAATCTATTTATTCTTATAAATTATCACTTCTGAGTCTAAAATATACTTTAGAACTATTTGTTATTGCTTCTGCTTAAAACTTTTATTTTTTCATTAATTTATGACACTTCCAAATAACCAACGTTTTTAGGGTAACAAATAAAAAAAATTGAGTCATTTGAAAAATAAAATTTTCCCTGTCCACAGATATTTCTTTTAAGTCAATTACAAAATGTGTGTCAAGATTTTCCTTAAACATTTTTTGTATAAACATTCTTTTTGGGTAAGAAAAATATCTTTTAAAATATTTTTCTTGTACATCATTTGACACATAAAATATTTTTGAGTCTCGTTTCCTCACCCATACTATCAATCCTTCATTCGAACTATTTGAATTACTTTGATGATGATTGGGAGCCTTATATACTCTCCTTTTTGTTGGGAACAAAAGGATTTTGATAAAAATCCTCCATCTCCTCGCACATGGCTATTTTCATGTTGTTGTGCATTATTCACGTTAAAAATCAATTATCCCACTTTGTCAAAAACTGATATTTCATCTCATACCCAAAAGGGTTTTGCCTAGGCATTAAAAATCAATTATTCACTTTTGGGAAAAATCGATTAGCATTTTCCTCCTTATGCCATAATCAATTTTTTGTTTGTTGCACCTCTTCTAAAGCCTTATCTTTTGCCCCTATAAGTTCGTGGAGATGCAGCAGAAATCACCAATTGAAAGCTACGCAAACACATCAAACAACTATGCTGTAGAGAAGATACTGCAGCATTGTCACAGTAACAGATGGTTGACAAAGTCCTATAATATCTTCTCTGTCTCAAGCACACACGCAGAATATAAAGTGTGAGCAGTAAGCGGTACACGAGAATTGTTTACGCAATTTGGAGCAACTCTCCTACGTTTGTGGGGCCCACGTTCGTGTTACCACCCTTCCACTAAATCACTGTAAGAATTACACAACAAATCACAAAAGAACATTCAAATGTATTGATTTGTCTACTACCGAATGACTTGACGACAAACTCTGTTTCCATATATCTCAACGGTTTGTTACACCTTCTCAAAGATCTTCTTCAAGGACGTAGATTCTAGTACACCTCCAAACAATGATTCTGCCTTTCTCTACAAAAATATGCAGGCAGATTCAAAGCTCATAAATCAATATTGAACCGTTGGAATTCAATCTCCACCGTTCATATTGAAGCTCCACGAGTCCTTAGACTCCTCCTAAAGAGAGTTGACGATCCTCTATATGTGGTCAAGGATATGATTCTACTTGGGCCTTGAATTTTCTATTCTTAAGTGCGAAAGTTAAGCAATATATTGTCTACTTGTCTATTATATGTGTAATGTTCGAATTGTGTTTGTTCTCTTTTTCATTTTGTTTCGGGTTCTTGACAGTGTTTCTTGGGTTACCTTAGTTGGAGAAGCTGATTATCTTAAGAGCTTGTTTTCCCCCATTTTATCAAAAAAAAACAAAAAAAAAGAATATTTAGAAAAACCAAAAAATATTCATTTTTCATCAAACCCCCCTCCTTTCGTGGTTTAAGTTATAGTATACGCTTTATTTACTAAGTTATAAATAAGTGTTTATTTGTAAGTTAGATAAATGTTTTTATACTTTTAAATACTTAAGTGTGTGTTTTATGTTTTTAAGTTACATTTTAAGTTCTTCATTTATATAATTTAAGTTCTATTTATAAGTTCTTATACTTATTTAGTTATAAGTTTTATAAATGTTATCATATGTGTAGTAGTTAGTTTTGTTTTATTTGGTGACAATGTGTGTGCATGCTTATCTGATTTCAAAAACTACAAACTTTCTTCGTGGGATCGACCTTTACTTGCCCTAGTTATAGTTTTTATTTGATTATATCTTGGAGGTTAGCTAAGGAGTTTTATAAATTTTTAATTTGTTTTAGACCGTACGATGTCTTTAACATTATAATCTTAAGCATGTTGATATCAGGACCTGCCCAGAAACAACTTTGATGTCTATCTTTAGATGGTAACTAAAAATCTTCAAAGCTTGTGGTTTGGTGTACAAGTCTATGATGTGTACGGAAAAGATTTGTTCACATTGAGGGCAGTTTTGTTGTGGACCATTAGTGATTATCCCGCAGTGGGTAATTTGTCACGCAACGTTGTGAAGGCTATAATTCATGTATTGTTTGAGGTGAAAAAACAAATGCTATATATCAGGCTGCGTAATTACCGTAAGATGGTAGTTATGAAGCATTGCAGGTGGATGCCACGCCAACATCCTTACCGAAGGCAAAAATCAGCCTTTGATAACACCGTGGAAAAGAATACAGCTCCTATCCCATTGGCTTGGGAAGAGGTATATTTACGTGTGCAGTCTTTAAGTGACCATGTCTACGGGAAGACACGTCTAAAAAAAGGAGACATCTGACCTACTTGGAAGAAGATGTATATTTTTTAAATGGAATATAAGAAAATTTTGCCAATAAGGCATGTTCTCAATGTAATGCATATTGAGAAAAATATATGTGAGGCTTGAACTAGTACGTTGCTTAATATACCGGAGAAGACAAAAGATAGGGAATCTGTAAGCATCGATATGGCTAAAATCCTATCGTATCGTATCCTATCCTATATCCTATCCTATCCTATCCTTCCTATTATATATATATATATATATATATATATATATATATAAATATATATCTTATCCTTCCTTTAATATAATATTTGAGAGTTGATAGCCTAGAATTCTGACACGTGGCAAGTAAGGGCTCTTATTTTGACGACACATCGGATTACACGCGTCTCATTATTGGCGAAGCTCTCCTTCGTCCTTCCAGTACCCGGCCCGTTCTTTCTCCCACAACTCCTTCGCGCAGAAAGAAGGAAAAATCTTGGAAATCTTCATGCTGAAAAGGAAACAAATTTTCTCGCTGCCTTGAGTTCTCGCTGCCTTGGGTCACCGATGGAAAGAAATCACAGGTACTCCGCTACGCCTTTCCATTTTCTTCTTCGCTACCCCAACTTTTCCCTAATTTTTACCCGAAATTAGGGTTCATATATAGCAATCTGCTTTCTTCAATTGATTGAAAGAATTAAAATCGTAATTCATTCCTAATTCATAATCGTATACCCTAATTAGATTTGAGAAATCATATACCTAATTTATATTCTATTAATAGATGTATTTTTTCTTCCTAAAATTCTATCTATATATACATTCTCCTCAAGAACAACCCAGAATTCCTGACTTACGCATACTATTTTCTGAGATTCTGAGATTCATATTCCTTTTTGTTTTTTTCGTTCAATCCGTGACAATGACCATCCATCCACTGTCGAAGATCACTCCAAGCAGTGAATGTTGGAGGATCATGGTTCGTGTCGTACGATTGTATACCTTACCCGCTTATAATGATGAGAGGACTACAAATTCCATTGAAATGGTGTTCATGGATGAACATGTATGTCACCTTCTCTTGATTCATCATATTCCTTCTCATTTTTTT
>OOIL02004403.1:3965-16074 GCA_900332095.2 Cuscuta campestris | reverse complement strand
ACATCAGTTTCCTTTAAAATTTCTGCCCCCAAAGTTTCACTTTCTTCATAAATATGAGCTTTACAAGTCCTAAATTCAGCCCCTAACTCATTTTCTGTTTCAAACTCACCTCTTAAAGCTTCAGTTTTATCTTGAAAATCAGCTTCACAACCATATTCATTTGAAAAATCAGTCCCTAGAGCTTCAGTTGTACCTTGGAAAACACCTTCAAAATCAGATTCTTTATGAAAATTAGCCCTAAAAGTTTTCCCTTTCCTTAAGGATCAAGTACAAAATTAGATTCTCTTTCAAAGTTTGTTCTAACAGTTTGCTTTTGGTAGTGAAAATCAAATTCCAAATCAAATTCAATCCCAACGCACAAAGCAACAAAAACAACAAAGCCAGAGTAATCCCACAATTGGGGCACGGGAAGGTAGGATATACATAGGCATAAACTCTACCCACATAACATACAAAACACATAACATAACATATAAAACATCCAAAGCCGCAGCAGCTACAAACAACAGACAAACCAGGTAGATTCGAACGAATAACATGAGTTGTTGCCCGAGCTAAAGGAAAATCAGTGGAATCACATCCAGCAATGAATCACAAATCTAGATATGGAATGATACACACCCTAAATCATGACAAAAAAGCACCAAAATTCGGAGGAAAACAAAAGCATAAACCTGGGGATTTGGAGGATCAACCTTCCGCTATGAACAGTAAATTCGAGACAACTAATGGCTCAAATCATTGGAATCTTAACATGAATTGGAAATCCAGTTTGAGATTCAAAGAGAGCTCCCATATTCGCTAGTGAGTCCCCAAAACTTCCGCTCCATTTTAGCAAGAAGATGGCCAAATCGAATTTCAAAATTTTGCCGATAAACGATGTCCAGTGAGCCGTTGACCTTCAATTCTTACATATCCGACCAGGCAAATCACCGATTGAACTCTAATATGGATTCCTTTGTTGAGGGCGAATCCAGATGTTCAAAAATCTGAAGAATTGAGCATGCAATCAAGGAGAAAGCAGCGGATTTGGTTGGGCGTGAATAGTCTCACGATTTGGTTGGGTGTGAATAGGGCTAGAGTGAATCTCTGGTCATAGCGAGAATGAACGGTGGATATTACCTAAACAAATGGCTAAACAAATGGCGGTATATTTCCCTCTCTCATTTTTGTCAAAAATTTTCCCTTCCCTCTATTGTTTTCATTCTCCCACTCTTAAATTCTACTCCTTCTTTCCCAAACCAAACTTTACATTTTATTTTTTGTTCTATTTTATTATTTTAGATTCTTTTTTACTTTTTTATTTTTGTTGTTCTAATTTTTTTTTCTTTCTTCTATCTAGTTTTGAATTTTACGACAAAATTGATAAACTTTGACCACTTAAATAAAATTGATTTTAGATATTGTTACCAAATAGTTTTATATTTATTTTATAAAATACTTTCAAAATATTTTTATTTCTAATTAATTGACCATATCATTTTTATTTAATTCGAGGTAACCAAAACATTTTCACCTTTCTTATACCTTTTGTAATCACTATGAAATTTAAATTGTAATATTTCTTTTTTTAAATTTAACTGGTTAACCACTATCTATCTAGTTCTTGTTAGATTTAATTTCAAAAAAATTTAAAAATCATTTTTCAAACTAGTTTATTTTAAATTTTTAGTATATACATTTCATCATTTCATGTAAACTAGTTTGTTTAGATGATATCAAATCAAATCATTTCTTATCAAATAAGATTAAATCAAATCAAATTAAAAGAATTTTAAATATAACTACAATTAGATCAAACAGATTAAATCCATCCAATTAAATCAGTGAAGATTACATCTAATAATATCTAATGAAATCGGGTCTCGTCATATCAGATTAGACTAGATCAAATTAAAAGAGTTTTAATATAACCAATCGGACTAATTAAATTAAATCGGACAAAAACAGATCTAATCGGAATAAATTAAAGTCAAATTCAATAAGATCAGATCAAATCTTCAAAAATATCGAATCAAATCAAATTAAAATCTTGTAAGATCAAATCAAATATTAAAAAAATGAATTTAATTGTATAGGTCGTGTCATATTTGCCTAATCTAATCCTTAAATGCATCATATCGGACCTAATTAGATTGAATCAAACAAAAATAGATCTAATCAGATCAAGTAAAATTCAAATCTATTAAGATCAGATCAAATCTTAAAAAACAATTTAATTATATAGGTCGTGTCCTGTTTGCCTGATCTAATCTATAAATGCATTAGATCAGACCAAATTAGATCTAATCAATTTACTTGTCAAGGTTGTGTCTTATTTTCCAGATATAATCTTTAAACGTATTAGATTGGACCTAATTAGATCGAATCAGACCAAAACAGATCTAATAGGGTAGGGTCGAATCAAATTCCAATGCAATTCGAAAATCTATTCACTTGTATAGGTTGTGTCCTATTTGTTTGATCTAATATTTAAATGCATTAGATCGGATCTAATTAGATCGAATCAGACCAAAATAGATCTAAACGGATCAAATCAAATTCAAATTCAATAAGATCAGCTCAAATTATCAAAGAAGATTTATTCAGTTGTGTAGGTTGTGTCCTATTTGCCTCATATAATCTTTAAATACATCAGATCGGACCTAATTAGATCAAATTAGATTTAATTGAATCCAATGAAATTCAAAGCAAATAAGATCAAATTAAATTTTCAAAAAGATATATTCATTTGTATAGGCTGTGTCTTATTTGCCTTATCTTATCCTCAAATGCATAGGATTTGATCCGATTAGATCTGTTTTGGTCTGATTCGATTTAATTAGACCAGATCTAATGCATTTAAGGATTAGATCAGGCAAATATGACACAAATTAAGAAAAAATGTATAACTAATTTATTACTTTATTATTATAGTGGTAAATGTTAGGTATTTTCACTATTTATTGTTTGGAAACCCATCTTGTACTATTAAGAAAATGGTTTAGTTTGATTTGGGATATAATTTGTTAGATCCATTTGAAAACTCACTTTTCGATTCGTTACATTATTGTTCCAGTTTGAAACAATATCAAACCGGTATTTTTACGTACCCCTAATTGAAAGTGGTACATAAGAGTGAGAAAATTTATGGACAAAAAAACTTTTTTGTTTAAAAAATTAGATTGCTGCTTCTAAAAATTTTCATCACAAATTTTAGAATCCCTCCCGATTTTTCATCACCCGCCTAATATGTGCCCCCAATTTGCAATTAGGTCTATAGCATCCCCTTCAGAATATCTCTTCTCCTATAGAGATAATTTCCGTCGTTTTCTTCAAATTCACAGCCATCTCTTGTACTTGTCCGATAGAGAGAGATCGGTTGTAATTGACAGAGAGAACCTTCAGAGATTGAGAAAAAGGATGCGAGCAAATGATCTATTAGGGTAAAATGCTTCAACTAGTCACTTATTCTAAGTTGTAGTGTATGAATCTATTTTTTTCTATCTAAAGTGAGACAAAATTTGTGGCGAGAATATGAACTATGTTATGCATTTCCAGCGTCAATTAACTATGTTATAGGCTTGAATGTGCTCTAGATTTTTTGTATGTTGGTCGAGATTAAGGGGACTTTTGTTGCCTATAACTGAAATTGTGATTCAATTAACTCGGGGTGATCCTCCTAAAAGTTGTTCTTCGATTTTACTGTTCTTCTTCTGCGCTTGTTCATCTGTGTATGCTGGTTCATGCCTGTGACACTGGAAGTCCCTTAGTCCAATATTTAAAAAAAGGTTCATCCATGATATACCTTACTTGTTAATGCTTCTATCCACTCTTCTTAATGATATGACAATTCACATCTTCTGTCTCCTTCATACAAATTTTTTTGTCACTCTGCAATTGTTAATTCTCGAAGTAGTCAAAGAGACTAATTAATTATATTCAATACAAATTAATGTTAGGTAATAATGTGATCTTGGAATACAACACTCCCCCTGCTATGTTGTTCTTGAAGGATGGCAGTAATAAGCTTTTGTTTGGGGGTTTCTTGGACCACTTATTGGCACTTCTTGCTGAGTACATTTCAGGGAGAGGCAATGCAGTGTGGTTTGGGCAGTGTTTGGGCTCCTCCTTTAAATTTTGGTCACGGGTGCCACTAGTTTTTGGAGGCTGTTTGGCCACTGCTAGGACTACTCAAGACAGATTGCTGGATCCTATGTGGCTCTTTCGCATTGATTGGCTGGTACTTGAAGGTGGTCTACTCAATGGTATTTGGAGGTGCACTTGGGAGTCAAATACCTTAGATGAGAGGTCATGGACTGTATTTTGGGGCAATGATTGGACTGTAAGCTGAAACTGAACTATGGGGCACTGGTTTGCTGCTGGTTTGCACCGATTTGCTGCTGGTGTTGCTGATGTACTTGGCCGAAAGCACTGCTAAGAACACTGCCAGGAAGCTGCTGGTTTTGGTTGTGTTTCTAGAGTGTTTTGAGATGTTGTTTTGACTGGCCCAACCATAGGCAGTGGCACACTCTTGAAGGGAGTTGTGTGGCCATTGTTTGACACTTGATGGGGCTGGTTTGACCTTTTTGTGACATTGATTGAGGTTCCACTACTACATAATAGACATTTAACATCGCCCCATACCCATCAGATATCAGGAAAACCGCTGGGTAAAAACAAAAAAATTCACACATCGTTATCCGACTAGTTAATTGCTATGCTTGTTAATATTCTATGGACATTATACACGCCATTTTTAAAAGTCGCTGCTTAATCATTTTCTAACTTTATGCTCTCCAATAAAAAGATACTAGTCCAGTACTCCATATTATATCCAATCACTCTTCGATCTAATCATTCATGGTCATTAAACTTTTGCAGGTTCTGGTCTATAGCTTGAAACTCTTTAAGGACTATTTGATTTGATGCTAACTAATCTTGTTGAGGCTTGAGAAGGTGATGCTATTGTGCTGCTGGCATATATATCTGGTGATGAAGCTATTTGTTCTAATACTAGCTTGTATATATTTGGCTTTGGCTTTGGCTTGAACTTATAAATTGGAGGGCCATATAGACCAAGCCTGCCCGCAATGATAGGATGATGGTGTTTGTACGTGGCAAGATTGACTCTAAACACATCTTTTAGGATTGGATTTAGAGGTAGCAGAGCAAAATTGGTGTGAAATTTGGACAGTGTACGTTATATTTTTTGCTTATATCTCTTATTTGTAAGGTACTTATTATGTTTGAACTTTGTATTATGCTTTGGGCATTACACAATATGCTCTTTTTATTTTTTATTTTCTCTAATAAATATTTACGAGTATAAATACCGCTAGCAATAACAAAAGTTTGTGCAAAAGTACTTTTAGATTAGACAACCTGTCCATGTACTTTTTATTTTCTTTCAATAAAAGTGTTTATTTTTTGAAATGATAATTGTTTTAAACCGAGGTTATTTGATTGTTGTCTAAAGTTTCGCCCAAAATTACGAAAGTAATGTTAGATAGTGTACACATACTCATTGTAGTGAAGGTTATCGTTTCTTTGAACTTTAAAAAAGTTTGAGACCTAATAGCTATGCTACTGTTTAAAAAGAATGTTCTTAAGTTATTATAAACAACTCTAGCAAAACAATTATATGACAAGACAATTAGTAATAGATTACTATTTCTCATATTTTTAAAAATAGTTCTACGCTTACTATCCACACTACTCTTTAAAAAAGTTTTCTTAACTTATTCTAGACAACTCTGAAAAAAACCCGCGTGACACAGACTACTAGTAATACATTACCGTTTCTCATGACTTTAAAAATAGTTCTAGGCTTTATAGTGTGACTATTGTTTAAAATTAGTATTCTTAATTTATTATAGACATTTGTGGCAACAAAAACTGTATTTTGATATTACACAGACAACTACTAATAGATTATCGTTTCTATGAACTTTAAAAACAGATGTTGGATAAGTACCTAGACTATTGTTAAAAAGAAGTATTGTATTCTTATTATAAACAACAGTGCCAAAAATACTTTATGACATAGACAACTAGCAATAGATTATTGTTTCTTATAACTTTAAAAATAGTTCTAGACTGAATAACTAGACTACTGTTTAAAAAGAGTAATCTTAACTTATTGTTGACAATTGTGATAACAAAAACTGTATTTTGATATGACACAGACAACTAATAATAGAATACCGTTTCTCGAAACTTTAAAAATAGTTTTAAGCATAATAGCTAGACTACTACTTTTGTAGCTAACAACAACAAACAATAGTCTGATTTTTTTTTAACTACTGTTTTTTCATAAACAGTAGTTAATCAACAATCATCTGACACTGGTTTTGGCGTAGTGCTTACTAATGGTTATTGTAATTGTTCATACAGAATCTGCCGAGTGGAGACATAAAACCCGATGTCTTTAATAGACTCTTGATAGATAAGTCATATCTTTTTAAAGTTGATGTTAGGCGTTCTCAGTTCAATGACTTTGATCCTACCTATAATGTCATTGACATTTGTTTTGATGAAAGAACAATCTCGCGATTCAAGGAAAAGCATGCAACATTTTTCTCCGTCCAGGTTTGTGAACATTATTAATCGAATGGAAATATCACTTAGTGAAAATTTTGTTTTGTTACTAATAACACATNGCGAGGCATCATCATGTGTCAAGGTTAGGACTCTTAAAAAATGCACAAGTAATTTAACTTTTGCTCAATTTTTTAATTTTTTGGCATGGCATATGTGAGTTGATAGGAAAAAGTTTACACTAACACCATTGATTTGCTCGGTTTAGCAAAAGTCACACAGAAATAAATGCTTTGTAGTGAATAGAAATGTTCCAACCTAAAACCAAATTCTGCACGATTTCCGAAAGCAATAATACATCATCATTGGAGGTCACATTTTAGTTCAATCTATTTCTGATTTGTTATGTATCTTGCATTGAATTCTTGGTTCTTTGTCTTACAGAATTTGATTGAAGATTTTGTGCAATCAAAGGATAATCAGTTTGAACGACTAGAAGATGATATCACCGACTCTAATATTGGAAAAAGAATCGAAGAGGTTGAATCTGAATATGCAGACGGTCATGAACCGAGCAAGAAGATGAAGACCATTAAGATTGAGAAAATTTAAGACTAGAAGTATTAAGTTAGATGGAGTACTATTTAGTTTTTGGGATTTGATTTACGTGTTAGACATTTTATAATTTATCATTTTTGATGACTTTGGTGTCTGAAATTAAAAATTAGAAATTTTCATTCATTTTTGTTTTTTAAAATAAGATTGCATGCTTGAATAATTTACTCAGTTCAATGTCATTACACTCATATTTTATACTTTGACCTGTTATATAGTTCATAATATTCATTAATGTTACACTCATATTCTATACTTTGACGGAGTATATTATTATATTGAATAAATCATTCAATATAAGTATATCTTAAAGAAATTACTAATGGAGGTACTAATATTGATTGCTTTGTTTCAACGAGCTAAAAAAATGTGTTTAATAATTACAATTAGGAGCAAAACTTTTAAACATGTAAAGACCTAAAAACTTCCATACGTACTTGGTAGTTTTTTAAGAAACAAACAGTATTTGTTTAAAAAACTTGGCTTTTTTACTTATCCTTTTATTTCTAAATTCGAAAATAATACACTAAATAAAATTGACGCATAAGATCCCACACTAAATAATTACTAAATACTAATTTTTTCATATGTGACATGTAAACAATTAATGAATGATATTTTTCAAAAAAATAAGAAAACATATAACATTTATAAAATTTGATGTAATAAACCCAATAAAGCCATTTATGTACCAATTATGTCCTAAAAAGACAAATGTGATTTAGGAAAAACTCATGAACGGAGGGAGTATAATTTGAATTTCATAAGAATTCAAACTTTTACTCTCTCCTTACAGGAATATTTCACTAATTTTGTGTTTTATCCAATTTTGACTTTTTTCAGGCAACCATCTTCAACCTTTGCCAATAATTACATGAAAATATAATGTATATTAATGAGATAAATATTATTTTAAAAATATTTGATATAATATATCTAATAAAACATTTACGTAACAATATCAGACATCATTTTTTAATGGTATTTCAAAATTTACCAATTATGTTTGAAAAAAATCAAATATTATTAAGGA
Source organism: Cuscuta campestris (assembly GCA_900332095.2). NCBI lineage: Eukaryota > Viridiplantae > Streptophyta > Magnoliopsida > Solanales > Convolvulaceae > Cuscuta > Cuscuta campestris. The sequence continues at coordinate 7,907 of OOIL02004403.1, read as the reverse complement.
AACACTCATGAACGGAAGGAGTATGATATAAATTTCATAAGAACTCAAATTTTTAGTCTCTCCGTCTAAATATTTCTCTAATTTTGACTTTTAACCAGTTTTGACTCTTTTCGGTCGGTTGTTTTCAACGTTCCACCTATACTTAAATAAAATATATACTGTATATTAATAAAATAAATAATATTTTTAAAATATTAAATGTAATAAATCCAATAACACAATTATTGTAACAATATCTACTATATATTCAATAATTTGAGGTAAAGATTACCAATTACGATTGATAAAAGTCAAAATTGCAATTAGAAAACTCATGAAGGGAGGAAGTATAATATATATATTTAAAAAAAGATGGTAGTACATATTGATACAAAAGTATTTCCATTACATTAATTATATAAAGTAATACTCGGTAACAAAATTTGGCTGTTTTGACACCTTAGGATTCCTCTGCGCACGGCCCTTCATTTGACGCACTGCGAATAGGTTTTTCTCTTCTTCGCCATATCCTTCTTCTCCAGGGATCCTTCGCCGAATCAATCAATTTCTTGGGTCTATTCTTCTACAGCGACTAATTTGCAAAGGGAAAGTCTCCAATTGTTCAAGATTGAGAGAATCCCTAATTCGGCTTGGAGTTGTTAGACGATTCAAGAATAAGGTTAGTTTCCAAAATTCATGTAAATTAATTATTAAATTCGTAAATTCACTGATCCTTGATACCAGGTAGAATGTTCGAACTATACAGTCTATGATCTTCACCATAAGAAAATTGTTAAGGTTCATATTCTTGGACTTCTAGATTTTTTTCTCCTCTAGGTTTTAATTAAGAATACTGCTCTACTTCTTTGAATGTAGTCACGGAAGCAAGGACGGAATTTTTCCGACACTAAGACACTAACAATAAGAACGGTTTGTTTTTTACACTGCTTGATTTTCAATTTATTTTACTTCTTACTGAAAACATGCTATCTAGGACTATTTTTATCTTTCTTGCACTCAAAAATACATGATTAGGATCTCCGGTATGATTCAAATGATAGATTGTGAAAGTTGTACAAGAGAGGCATTAACCTAAGATTATGTCCCTGTATTCATTTATTATTATTTATTTGTAATTTAATCTGGCAATTCATAATAAATTAGTAAATGTTAGTTTGAATTGGGTAGTACATTCCAATATGTGAAAGTGTTCAACTCTTGATTCATAAGAGGTGTTTGATGGTGGATTGTAATCTTTTGAAGAGTAATCATTTTTGGTAAAATATGTTTTATGTCGGTGGATTGTAATCATATTTTAACCTACGTTTTATTCTACAAATGGAGAAAGAATGTTGATATTGAAAATACTGATTTCACAAATTCTTTGGTAGCAGAATAACAGGAAACTTATATAAAAGAATATTGCATAGCTTATAAACAATATAATTATATACCTCAAACACCGTCCTTGGTAGTTATACTTCTTCCTCTTATTATATAAAAGAATATTGCATAGCTTATAAACAATATAATTATATACCTCAAACACTGTCCTTGGTAGTTATACTTCTTCCTCTTATTAGCTAATAATCCTTTGATATTTCCTAGACGATTTCTTAGTCTTCGGTAATTTCAATATATGGGATCAACTTATAAAAAATAAAACTTTATGGCTGAAAATTCTTGCATGTAATAATTCCAACTCTTTTTCTAATCAAACTTCATTTGTAGTCATGCAAGGACGTCAAGATGAGAACTGTGTTTTGGCAAAAGATGCAAGAGCACGACGGAAAGATATACGTCAACGCCAAATAGAACATAAAGGTGTTTTTAAGCATGAGTTATTATAGATATTATAGGATTTTAAAGACCTGTAGTGTTTAATTTATGTTAACTAAAAATTTTAAAACATCAACTTACAATTATTTTGAATTTTAATTGCAGGGGAAATGGCATCGTCGTCACACATAACAATGTCACAATCTACGCCGACGACAAAACGAAACCCCTTATTGGATTTGACAAATGGTATTAATAAAGGTTTATGATTAAATGAAAACATTTTTCAGTTTTAATACAAAAGAAATACGGCTAGAATGTAAAATATCATGTAGTTATCAAGTCATATCTTATAATTTTGAAATTCAGTGTTAGCATCACATCAAGTACATTCATCGGTTCGAAGTTGTTCAAGTACCAAAAAATACAATGATGTAACATCGTCGCCGCAACTTCAAGCCCATAAGAGACAGAGAAACATTGATATGTCCTCTATTTCACGTGCCATTAATTTGAACGAAGGTAATATCTATAATGGTCAATCTATCCTTATTACTATATTGAGATAAATTCCTCCAATAATTTTATTAGTCTCTGTTAATTCATAATACTATATTTTATTATTTCATTATAGATATTATGGCCAATATTCATCTTCTAAAATAGATGTAGTAGATTAATCAATTTGGTTTCCCATCGCTTGAGAAGCAAAATAAAAAGGCATCTGCAAAAAAAAATGTGTAAGAAAATAATTACCATGAGTATAATACTAAAAAACGTCTTTTGTTTTTATGCGTTATCTTGAAGTAACCCATTCTATCCGATTGTTTAAATTTTTAAATATTTGACATGATTTTAGATAATTTCTAAATTTAATACCTCGAGATATTGAAATGAATTTGATTGTGTACAAATTTGGATAGCAGTCACGCAAGGCCAAAGAAAAGATAAATGGGTTTTAGCAAAAGAAGCAAGAGCACAGCGAAAAGATATACTTCAACAAAGAAGAATGCAAAAAGGTTTATTTACCATAGCTTTTTTTAATCTTCAATGGATTTTTTAAACATATATATCACACAATATTATGTGTATATAATATTCTTTTTTGGGTTTTACTTTATGTAATTTCTATTGCAGGAGTTGAGAGATTGTCTTCAATGTCAGAATCTAGAGCAACATCACAAATTAATCGACAGGGGGATGTGACAAATGGTATCTATATATTTTTTCGCATTATACATATGACTACGCAAGGCATATATTGAATCATATAAATAACATACATAATATAACACTTTGTCATAACATCTTATTTTTTAATTTTTTAAAATACAGTCTTAGCAACGCACAAATTGCAATCCTCAATTGGTATTTTAAGGACAACAGAGAGCAATGAAGCAACAACTTCGAAAGGATTACAAATGCATAAAAGACAGAGAATCAGTGATCTCTATTCTATATCGCGTTTCATTGATTTCACTGAAGGTAAAAATAATACAATCGTCATTATCAGTGTTAAAAAATATTGATCATTGCTATAAATATATTTCAGTGATCTATATGCATGCAATACTACTACAGTATTTTTTTTGGATTTAGATGTTGGTGAACAATATACTTTTAATCAAACCAATGCTGGGGAATCGCTAAAATCTAATACTGCAACTACATATTCGGAAGATACAGGTGTGTACAAACAAAATGTATCGTAATTAAATTACGCGTGCTTATAACATATTTTAATTTTATCCATGTTAGTTTTCTTTTTTATCTTTATAATGGTAACTGTGAGACATTTTTAAACTGATTGCAGGCACGCAACGTGAAATAAACAAGAAATGTGAATTGGCAAAAGATGCGAAAGCACAAAGAAAAGATATATGCTACCGTAGAAGACAAAATCACGGTTATTTTACGCTTGGCAACTTATATCTATCAATATTTAAAATATGTATATCAATTTAAAGTTACTAAGAAAATATTTCATTGAGAATTGTTTGTTTATGTAAACAATATTTACAGATAGTGAAGGATCATCATCGTGCGTAACACTTTCACCATCTAGATCAAGAAAAAAAATAAATCCAATACTAGATCCGACAAACGGTATCTAAATGAATCAATTCGTTTATGACATCTGAATTGTCTATTAATTAAAATTATTTTACATATTTTAAATATTTT
>OOIL02004392.1:102842-117793 GCA_900332095.2 Cuscuta campestris | reverse complement strand
AGATTTAGTTTTGTAAGGTATTGAGGATGACTTGTGACTTCTTGAAAACTTATTTAGAAATCCTTTATGTATTCTGACCTTATTTTGCAAATTTGTATGACTTGTGAGTTTTTGAAAAGATGATATTGTGTAATGGTTGAATATTATTTGTATGTTTCTATATTGTATTCAGAATATTATAATTATTTATATTTTTTTTTAATATAAAAAAAATTAGAGGCAGATTATCCCCCCTCTATTGAATTAGAAAGGTAGTGGCAAAGAAGTCCTCCTCTATTATTAGAGGCAAAAAATGTCGCCTCTACTTAAGCGTAGAAGAATTCCGCCTCTGATTTAGAGGCGAACAGTTCCGCCTCTAGTTTAGAGGCAAACATTTCCGCCTCTAAATTTTAGAACATTAGTGGCGGACTTTTTCGCCTCTAAAATTAGCAGCGGCGTGATTAGCGGCAGAACGCAGTCCGCCTCTAGTTCCACTCTATATCTTGAATAGCGGCGGTTTTGGTAGAATTAGAGGCGAACTTCTCGCCCTCTGTTCGCAATTATTTTAGTAGTGGATAGGGAGTACTTATCAATGTTAATTCGGTGAGATTATAGTGACACAGGAGTACGGTGACACTGTCATTTTAAGATAGTTTCGGTGCTCCGTTTGTAAAATTGACGGTTTTTACCCCCTAACCTACCCCTTAAACCTCATCTCGACCCCCGCCCCTACACCCCATTCCGAAAAAGAATATTCATTTTTTAATTTCTTATTTTATTCCTCATTTTTTGAAGCTCTCAAAAAATATTATTTCAAAATCAAAAAATTATTTTGAGATGTACAGATGCAGTATATGTTAATTCTTATTTTTTTTCAAACAAGAATAATTTTAAATTTTAAAGAATATTATAAACAATAATTTTAAAGAGAAATTTAAAAATAAAAGAAAAAAATAAAGGAAATAGGTGGGAAAACAAAAAACTAAATGAAAAATAATAAATAAGCACCAGTCCCCATATATATGGTTTAGAAGATAGCTACTAATGCCTCTTTCTTTACCAGAAAAATGGTTGAAAAATGATAAGAGGATATATGAGTGCAATGTTTTGATTTTTGAAACCACAAAAGCATTAGAAATGAATTTTTAAAATAGAAAAGTACATGGGCCTATTTTCTAAACCACAATGGATACTGCCTACTCGTGCTATTAGACCAAAATCTAGATGAACTTAGAAGGATTTGAAGGCTTTGAATCCTTTGTCTCAAGAGTAATTTGCCTAAATATGATTAAAACATAATGACTTTCTCAATATAGGACCATATGTTTTTATTTCCCAATGTAGGACCATTGATCATTATTTATTAGTCATTATACAACTAAATGTCCAGCATCACTTGGACATTATTTTTCTCACTAGTCATTATTAAGTCCTATTTAGGGAATAAAAAAGTTTAAGTCCTACATTAGAAAATGACTTATGTTTTAGTCCTATTCAGTGCAAATTTCACTTGTCTCAACTCTGTGTCGCACCTCCATATTATTGACATAACCACCCTTAGCTCTAATTTAATACGGAGTATATATTTGTGAACTTCAATAAAAAAGATGTTACTATATCCAAACTTTTTATATTAAATGGATTAGGGGTGTGCGTGGTTCGTTCTGATACTGTACCAAAGATTTCGGTATGGTATTTTTACTATTTTACATCGTATCAATTTCGATCTAGGAAGATCGGTTCGGTAGAGTTTAGGATGATTCTAAATTTTACTTTGAAATGTACAAAACTTTTTGCCTAAAAAATCGAAAGATCATTTAAATAAACACAGATAAATAATTGAAAAATGAATAATTAAATCCAAGAAATTCTTATAAAACGTTTTTTTAATTTATACTTCGTATTTCACAAAGGAAAAAAAGAACGAATGATAATAAAAAAGTATTTCAAGTGTTTGTTAATTTTTTATATTAATCTACAAAAAATTAAAATTCAAATAAATGATTATATAAATAAAAGATTATTTGTAATTAATCTACACTAGAACTAACTTTTCAAAATCAATTTTTTTAATGAACAAATATAAAAACATTATTATTTTTATAACATATTTTTATATATATTCGGTTCGACGTTTTTCGGTATGAGAAGTTACGAACAGGATTCTGTAGCGCTCCTGGGTCATCTCATTACATGAGATTCCAATATCATGAAAACTCCTCCCCGTTTAAAAAATTTAACCATAAATTAAAAAAATAGAAAGAAAAAATCTATGCAAATCCAAAGATAGGACATAGCACCAAATGTCTGGAAAATGAACATTTTTTCAGTACTCCCTCCGGGTACAATTTACGAGAGTCTCCTAGTTCAAAATTCTTAAAAAGCTAAAGATAATGATTCATCTTCCTTGAATCGTCATTCGCCAGCCATAATAATATTCACAGTAGCTCACTTTCCTCCTACCGTCATTCTGGTTCCTGGTTCTCACTCACTGAGCCGACTCGCCGTGTAATCCTCCTTCCTTCCGCCTCTGGATTTGCATTCTTTCTTGAAGGAATTTTCATTTCAATTTTGTTTTCCTTTTTTTTTTCTTTTAAAATCTTGTAAAAAGTGTTCTTTGAGATCTATAATTCTTGGTTAATGAGCTTTCTGATCGTGTTGCGTCTGCAATAAGTTCGGATCCGTATCCGTAAGAACGCGTTATACCTACCTACCTGCTAGTTAATGCAAGAAGAAATGATGAACTGTAGGATAACTTGGGAATAGATAAGGCAGAGAGGCCACTCTCTTGATGAGGAAGATCTGATGGAGGGAGAAAGGATTAGTGGTCAGATTAGGGTCACTTTGGGCACTACATTATGATGTTAGATTGGCTCTTACAATTCCACAATACTAGCTAGGACTACTCTTTGCCCAGAATTATTCCCAATAAACCCTTGCCTTATAATATGAAATCATTTTTGGCCTACGACTACAAGCTTTAGCCTTTGGTTGAGTTGGTTCCTTAATGTGGTATTTGTTGACCGAGAGGTAACAAATTTAAACCTCGCTATTAAGGTTTCATGTGCATAGCTCGAAGCAACTACGCATGTACCGTGAGAGGGCGTGTTAGGATAGAAAATTTTTCTCTGAGCTTACAACCACAAGTTTGACTTTTTGGTTGAGTTGTTTCCTTGACACCTTGGCCTCTGGTCTTCAGTGTTTGGACTTGGCACCTTAATCTACCCAACAAAAGTGTTCACAATTTCTTCATCCAGTTTTATGTTGTTTTCTTTCAATCTATCATTGTTGACATATTTTTGGGCAAGCTTTTGGCTGCACTGCTTCTACATCTGCTTATTGAGTGCCCATTAGTAGCTTTATGAACCTTCCTTTGGGAAAGGTTTGAGAAAGATTATCACAAGTTCGAGTGTGAAGGATTATCTGATAGATAGGCAGTTTTCTGAAGTTCTTGCTTATGCTGACTTTCCTCTGTTGTGGGTTTGAATTGAATCAAGTTTGTATATGATATTCTCTGTTGATATATTTGAAGTAACAATGATGGAAACATTCTATTTCTCTTCTCCTACCATCAACTGTACTTGATAAGTTCTGACAATTTCCTTCTTATATTTGTTTTTTTGTTGACAGTCTAGGATACTCCTAAATCCTATTGAAATAAGTGTGCATTACACTTCTGGGTTCCCAGGTTACTATGAATTAACATGGAACACCATATGGACCCTAACACTGAGAAGATGGGTATGAGTGACATTACCAGTTCTGTTCAGTGTTCATTAGTTAGCATGAAGAGGGAACCAATTGATGTTGAAGGTACTTCCCCTGTGGCTTGTGAGATTGCTTCCCAGAATCCCATAAACACCATTTCTGTTGGAGAACAAGTGGATACAGAGGAGGATGAGTGTGAAAATGCTGACAACCAGTTGGTGCTTTATGATCCTTCAGTCAATGATGTGCCTGTTACTGATCAGTCCCCTCCTACAAGTCTGCGAAAGATTTTATTTCCAAACCACTCATCCTATGTACAGCAGAGGATTTTGCCATCCGTTGGAGCTTTCACTGTTCAATGTGCAAACTGTTTTAAGTGGAGGCTTATCCCATGTAAGGAAAAATATGAGGAGATAAGGGAACACATACTGGAAAATCCTTTCTTTTGTGAAACTGCTCGCGAGTGGAGGCCAGATGTATCATGCGACGATCCACCTGACATCACTCAAGATGGCAGTAGGCTTTGGGCGATTGATAAGCCTAATATTGCTCAGCCCCCTCCAGGCTGGGAACGTCTCTTGAGAATCAGAGGTGAAGGCGGCTCCAAGTTTGCAGACGTGTATGCTTCAATTTCCCTTTCTCTTCTATATTACTTTGAAATGCACTACTGGTTTTTTTTATATCTTTTTTTACCTTGTCTGCCTGAAATGGTATTCATTCAACAGCAACCATTAGTGAATCTCTTGATTTACTAGTACACTTTATTGCAGGTATTATGTTGCACCATCAGGCAAGAGATTGCGCTCCATGGTAGATATTCAAAAGTATGTTTCTCCACCAAATCTACATTTGCTAAAAAAATTGTTCCTTGAACTTCAAGATGTTGTGGCTACATTAAAGACAGATACATATACCTGCTGCTGTAATTGCATTGTAATGCTGTTTCAGGTACCTGGATGAACACCCGGAGTACATAACTGAGGATCTTAAGATGCATCAGTTTTCATTTCAGATTCCAAAACCACTTCAGGAAGACTATGTGAGGAAACGTAGTCATCGTGCAATGCCCCCACAAGTTGACCCCGCTCCTCAAATAGCTGGATTGCTCGAGTCTGCTGAAGGTATATATCTCTCAAAACATGCTTTAATTATTATGCATTCTACACCTTTGTGGCCCTTTAGGGAAGGAAAAACAGAAGGCTTTATGTATGGGTGAGAAAGGGTAGATTATATTGTTTCAATTGGTAGGGGAGAGATAGACAATCAAGAGGTGCGCGTTATATTTAGAACGACAAAAGTACCCCTAGCATAGCCCTAAATATAAGTCATCGAACCATACTATGAAAGGCAATATATACTACGTATGATGGAGTCATCTTTCGTAATTTTATTTCCACTTTATTTGGTTAAATATAGTCGTCATGTGTATATATATACTAATGATATGTATTTGCATGCAGCCGAACCTATTGCATGGGTTTGTCCAGATGATGGTGAGGAGGATACAAGCTTGCGTCTGGGCAGACCGGGGCTCTCAAATAATGCCCTCCCCCATGAGCCGTTGAGCTCGCCACCCTCATTGTCATCATCAATGAACAAGAAAAGGAAGCAGACACCAGCTTTTGAAACCATGTCTGCTGGTGCGGGTGCATGGCTCTGATCACTGTTAGTTGATTACTACTGTATGTTGACTAATTAGAAGAAGACTACTGCCTTAATTAGCTAGCTTAGCTTTCTCCTAATTGAATCCCTTTTTTTGTGCTGCTGCTGCTGCTGCTTCAGGCCAGGATTCAGTATGTGCAGCTAGTTCACTATTACCACTTAATTCTGTTGTAATTGTATGGTAGGAGGAGTTTTTAGTAACTTGGCTAGCAGTAAACTTTAATTTGTACGTGCGCGTGCCGTATTATTACATACTGTTGTTTCCTCCTTTTTCAGGAGATGGTGACCCGGACTTTGATCCGTATCAAAATCCGGGTCATTATCATCCTCTTTTTTTTGAAGTTTTGGGAGGTGACCTCTCGGAATTCAGTTTGCTCCCCTTGGCCTTGCTCAACTCTAGATGCCCATGGTCCAATGCAATTAATCAGTATCAAATTTTTCTAAACAATTTTATTTCAAATTTAGAACTCGTATTATACTTTCCAAACTTACAAAAATAGACTTTTAGCACTTGTTATTAATAAACAGTTAATTCCTAAATGCTACCATTATCACAAGGGGATGAATAAAAATATAACGGGCCCTTCTCTTTTTTTTATGCCTCGTGTTTGTATTGATTATTAATAAAGTGGTACTCCAGAGTATGTATTGAGTGATTCTTTTTTGTGCAAAGAAAAAAGAAAATTGGATATAAAAAATGTTGAAACTTTTTATGTGGAGTTAAAGATACGGAGTATTATTTTGTAAAATATTACTCTCTCAGCTGCTTTTAAATACTCACTCCATTCTATAAAAGTGTTCCTATTTTGACTTTGTATAAAAATAAGGAAGTGTTAAATTGTAGTTGACTTCCAACTTTGCCCTCGATGTGATGGGTAAAAGTAAGATGTGATGGATTGAGTATTAGAAAAAAAGTATAATGTGATAGGTAGGGTATAAAAAAGTAATGGTAAAAGTAGTTTTTTAATAGAAAGTGGAAGTGTTTTGTTGGAAGTAAAAAAAATGAAAGAGGAAGAGTTTTTGAGAACGGTGGGAGTATAATCTTCTTATTTGATTTTTACGATTTTCAATGTTACACTTAGACCATCAATATTATTATTTATAGATAGATACAGAATGTACATTTCAAAAGTGTATCTTAAAATAGGCACTTTGGATCTTAGGTTCACATGTAGAATTTGTCTAAGTAAGTTTAACATGGGGGAGAAGATATTAAATTCAAGGGCATTCCTAATTAATACTCCATAATTATATCATATCCATTTGTGCAGATACCATATTTCTATACATAAAATTGAGTATATACTATACATTCTAATTAGTTCTTCTTTGTTTTCGTATTCTACTGATCAATTAAGTATATTTATAGTGCCTAGAAAAGATTCACTAAGCGCATTAGAATCAAATCAAAATGAAGAATATAGTGCAGGAGTTGATGAGGATTACAGAGAGAGTAAATATAATTATGATTCTTATTATTGTCATAGCTTTAGGCACCAACAACCTTAGCTACGCAAAGCGACATAAACACAATTCAACCATCACTACTATAAAGGTATATACTTATTGTTTTCATAATCTTAAGTTAATTATATTATTGTACCTACTTAGTTCTAATACTTGGTGTATATATATATTGATGATGATGATAACGATGATGATGACGACAACGATGAAGACCATCCATGGAGAGATTTACGAATGCGTGGACATATACAAACAACCCGGTATGGACCATCCAACAATGGCAAACAAAAGGATTCGGGTATGCTATTTGGATTTATAATACTCCCTCTATCCGCAAGTTTTCGTTTTATTTGGATTTTTAGTTTTTACGATATTCAATGTCACACTATATTTGACTATTATTATCTCAAATTTGATATATCAATATTATATCTCAAAAACGAACTCAATTATATAGAGTATTAAATTTATAATGTAATTAAATATAGTCCCTCTGTCCATAAAATATCTTCTCGGTTACTAATACAGTCTCATGACAATGTATGATACTCCCTTCGTCCCACAAAATCGTTATCCTTTCTTTTTTCATCCGTACCAAAAACCTTTTTTTATTTCTATTAAAAGGTCACTTTTATCCCTACTAATTTTTAACCTACCTATCACATCATACTTTTCACTACTAATCTAAGGGATATTTTTTGGAATGTCAACACCAAAATAAGCTCTTCTTCAATATCTTAAAATTCAAAACAAGAAATGTTTTATGGGACGAGGCGGGTGTAATCGATTTCACAGTATTTGTTTTAAGATATACTCCGTAACTATAAAAAAAAAGCCAACAAATCACTTGAGTAAGTTGTTCAGTTGAATTATTGGATTATTTGGGACAAAATAAATGTAAATACTCGGTATGATGTTATATGTTCATATGCATGGGTGCACGTGCGTACGGCGGCCCGCTAGCAGATGGTAATCTCCGAGGAATTGGAGAGGCGAAAGGCGGCGGCTGCGGCGGTTCAAAGGAATGCTGTAATATCACATGCAGCTGCTAATTACAGCAGCGGCGGTTTGAAGCGTTCCCCGGCGGAGTTATTATGGTTGAACAAGAGAGGGTGCCCTATCGGTACTGTTCCAATCCGTCGTCGTCATCGTCATCATCATCACTCGTTGGAGGATGATGATGTGAAGACTAATACGGAAAGCCATCTTGATGTATGTAAGCATGCTTTAATTAATTCGATTCGTTTCATCATCTGTAGGGTTCACATGACATTGCACGGCAATGTCATTGGGATGACCCGAGGGCGCTCCGGTACCCCGTTCGTAAAATTGACGGTTCCTACCCCCTAACCTCTCACCCCGCCCCGACACGAACACACCCCCACCCCTTCCAATTGCACCCCACAAGTTGATTTTGACTTTATATGTCTGTGTGTGGGGGGGATGGATCGGATCAGTTTGCAGGAGTAATAGTAGGGAAAGCTCCATCAGGCCAATTCACAGGGGCTAAAGCCACAATGACCATATGGAATCCCATACTGAGGGGAGACAACCAATACAGCTCCGCCGCTTTGTACCTGGACAATATTGGAGATAATATTCACATCCGCGCTGGATGGATCGTAAGTATATAGTATAATTCTACTACCTGCTATACCTTTACTATTTATAGTACTTCCACATAATTTAATTAACTGTACTGTATATTCACACTATTTTTTAAAGGCCAATTTTATTTTATTTTTTTACATGAAGGTGCACCCGACATTATATGGTGACTCGCGCACGAGATTATTTAGCAGATGGACTGTCGGTGTTTATTATTTTATTCCCCTATATTTACAGTAATATATTTTCAGGTCATCATTTTGATAATAATCCAAATGTTTGATTAATTCGATGAATGCACCTTAATTATTATACAGAGGGAAGACGGCGACTATGGAACAACCGGATGCTACAACAATCACTGTCCGGGATTTGTCGTATTCTCCAACAAAATCCCACTCGATTATCCTTTTCCCAACATGTCCCAGTTCGAGGGTGATCAGTTCGACACAACCATCGATGTTTTCCAGGTATGTATAAACTCAACTTTCTTCTTCCCACAAAAGAAACTTTACATTTGAAATGATTTTGTGTACATTATCTAATTAATTCATAGAGCGCTTCGGGAGACTGGGTTCTAAGTGTGGATGAAGAAACACTTGGGATATGGACAGCCCCCATATTCTCAAGCATGACCAGCGCCGCGACTCAATTGCGATTTGGAGGGGAGTGTTTCAAGCCAGAAGGCCAAGACACGAGTCCGGAAATGGGGAGTGGGAGGTTTAGCAATGGACAGTATGACAAGACGTGTTACATGCGCCGCGTGTCTTACTATGATTCTATTTATGGGAGCAACGTTGTTAGTGACGACATGGTTCAGCTCCATGATTCGAGATGCTACTATGAAGGCTCCCAAGGTTATAATTTTGAAGACGATTGGTATGGTTACTCTTTTATGTTTGGAGGAGCCGGCAAGGAAGATGAAGTTAGATGTTTAGGCGATTAAATTGTCCCAAGTAGAACTAAAATATATCTGTCAATATTTTTTTTTTATAAATAAAACTCCTATATATGCTTTTAGTTCATTATTCCTTGTATAATTTCTAATCAATTCATGAGTATTGATGGTGCATGTACAAAAGTGTCCTTCGTGAGATGATTAATAGCAATGCACACATCCCAATTGGGTTTCTATTATTGGCTAGGTGGTTATACTTTCCTCCCCTAATTAACTTAGGATTATAGCTTGGCAGCTCTTTTCAAAAAACTTGAGTAGTGAGAATAAAACACATCTCCTAAGTACACTTTGCGACCAGAAGGCCGGTATAATAGACGAGACATTTAGCAATAGGCTTAGACTTGTTGGGAAAGATCGTCATCATAAATGATTTATAGCGTCTTTCATTATACATTTGGGCATACACTTGGGCTTTCATCAATAAGAGTTGGAGGGTTAGTATCCCACTCCATACAATCAGTGGAGCCTTAGCAAGAATATGAACCACCTGGTTTACCAATCACTTTACATGCATAATTGCACAGTGAAATAGAAAATGATACCATGGATCAAATGGTGTGTAAATATATATACTCCGTATATGTTACAGAAGAGAGTATATATATGCCTAGTCTATATCAGAAAGCAACAGTTTACAAGGAAGAAACTCAAAAACCAATCACTGTAATATGGCATGTGTTTTGAATTCTAAACATGGCTCAAACCATTTTACCCCATCACTTTCAAGAAAGATTGAAATGCAATGTGCCGAAAAAACTAGTACAGTAAAAAAAAACTTACAGGTGATAGCTGGCCAAATGGAAGAGAAGCTTAAGCAAAGATATTTTGAGATTGAATCTTGCTAAAATATATTCATGCTTCTTCTTCAAAGCTTGGGGGGCCATTTAACTCGATCATGGGTTTGGGAATGGGTTTTGGAATTGGTTTTGGAGGGGGAGGAATGACTTTCGGCTCCTGATATCGGTTCTCTGGGCGATCAACTATCAACTCTGATTCCATTTTCCTCTTCATTTTCTTTTTTTTCAACCCATCAGGTGCAATATGCCTATCACTAGTTCCTTTTGCTTTATCGGGTATTGGTCGACCCAAAACAATGCCACCCTGAGAGGAAATAGGCATCGCCTGTATGGCAGAAGTTACTGATGCAACACTCGGCACGGTTGGCTTATTTGTTGCAGTCAAACTGTGATCTTTTGCATCAACTGCTGACTTCTCTTGATTCTGCACTGGTTGACCAAAAAGCATTGTAGTAGTTGTAGTAGCAGCAGCAACAGCAGCAGTAGTAGTGTCAACTCTCAAAGCATCTTCTTCCTTTTGACCCGACATCTTGTTCTTTCTTACTTTTTCTTGAATCTGTATTAGTGAGAGAGAGAGAGAGAGAGAACAAATAACATATCAGATGATCTACAACAAGTACTACTCACAGAAAATATGACAGATGCAACACCAGAGCATAATTAAGTGAGTAAACCAATAAAATTTGCAACTACTCCATTTTCAAACAGTACTCCACTAATATATGAAACATGGACCTTGCTGTTAATTATAGAAATTTGACAATGAATTTCTAAGACTCCCATTCATTTTCTGGTTGGTACCTAGTAGACCTTTAAATATAATCAAAACGCAAAAGGATGATTTAGTGGTGAGCGGTGAGCAACATTTTGATGTATCTCCACGGAAGCCACATTGAGTAAAAGTACAACAAGTACATACAAAAATGAATAATGTATGAACTTTGGCACAGAAAATTGTAGATCTTTAAAATATTGAGACTTGAGAGTACTCTATATGTTCCTAATTTAAAAAGCCTGAGTAAAATTTTATTTGTCAAATCTCTAGTAACCTTGGAATAATAGATGCAATAAACAGAAAGAATCATAATAATAATACTATTATTACAATTCTCATAAATATACAAGCAAGACAATAGCATTCATACCTTATGTCGGTTGTGTAATGACTTCTTCCTGTCTTTTGCTCTGCAAATAGCTCGTTTGATCCCATGGTTGTCCATGAATCCATTCGGCCAATATGCAGCAAGCTAAATAATAATTACAAAAATTGGTACAGCAGTGCAAAATTATCATGAATATATAAGCAGTTGAGTGCTCATTTGCTAAAATAACTTCTCAATCACTTGAAGTAGTCCAGATTAAATTGTATTATGATAAGCTCCATATATGCTTTAAATGCAAAAGAAATGGAACCATTAACATTGTCCTGTCCCTGTTAACACTAGTACTTGCATTTTGCAATAAAAAAATAAAAATATCAAAATATATACTCTGTATTAAAGCTACTGTAATATTTTCTTCTGACTTTTTAATTTACTTGTAGATATGTCATATAACAGCAATATGGTAAATAAGAGTATAAAAATACTAATCCCTCCGATCCTAAAAATCTTTCCTGTTTTGACTTTTTTTGTCAAACAGTTACACTCTTTGACCACAAATTATTAGAAAAGTAAATTTAATTATAATAAATTAAATATAATTGACTTCGTCTTACGATATAGTTTTGATATATCAAATTTTTATATCATTCATTTGTTTGGATTATGTTTAATTTGTGGTCAAATTTTGACAAAAAAAAAAGACAACAGGAAAGGTTTTTAGGACCGGAGGGAGTATGTAATAAAAATATGTAGAATTTCTTATAAAAGGTAAGATAACAATACGATATCATTAAAAATTTGTTTGAAAAGCTAAGTTTATACACTTTAAAAGAGTAATAAGAAAAACGATTCTAACATTATCCCTATCACAATATGTTCCATACTAAAGTACATGATTTTAAAAAAAAACTTATACGGTCAAGTCAGGTTAAGATTCGTGTTCGATCAGGTTTGACCCATTTTTAGTGAGTCATTTCAGGCCTGGTTAACAAAGTCTTTGTTCAAACCCCAATATTTTCAGGTCGGATATCGAATTAAAAATGGGTATAGTCAATTTTTTACATGTCAAATCTCAGATAAGAAGCTAATTTCTCAAAGTAATGAAAGGCGTGCTTATGTACTAGATCTCAACCTTATAAACTAGATCTCAACCTTATAAATGGGACTTCACTTTTCAGAGATATACTATGAGGAAACAGCAAAGTAATGAGTGCAGTTTATTTCTCCGATCTTCAGTCAGTAAATACAGAACATCTAAGACTTGTGCCTAAACGGTGAAAAAGGCATGTTTTTCACCTAAACCTTAAGAAGAGATCATTACTACAGATCAACAATATAACTTAAAAATAAATGCAAAGCCAAAGTTTCTACCTCTGCATAAAGCTTCCTGACCTGCGGGCCAGCATCTTCTTCCAGTCCCTAAAATTGTAGAGCATTAACCATCCAGAGGTTATTAATAGATCATTAACAAAATGCAATAATGTTAATAAGGTTACTGCAACCAGCCAACCACAAAGAGACAACCTCGACATAGAGATCATACAGATCACATATTTTGTCTTCTAGCACATTATCCATGCAATATTTTCGTTTAAAAGCTTCTTTTTCTTCAGGTGCAATTGCTTGAAAATCATCAGAAGTTCCAGCTTGTTGTTCAATTGCCTGCACATATACATCAGCCTATTTATTGAACTTAATTTCATAGAATTGTGGAAGCACCATTCTCTCTCAATACATTTTGAAGTGGCAGAATATGAAGAATGAGTTATCAAGTGAACAAACTTTACCAAACCAAACATGCCCAGAGGCTGTTTCTGGGACTTTATTTCCTACTCGTAAATAAAGTCCGGAGAGGGCAGTATGTATTCAACCCTTACCTCTACGCGAGTACAGACTACAGAGGCTGTTTCTGGGAAGACCTAAGCTTAGGAAAACTAATGAGATATTTTGCAAGAACATAAATTTTGAAAAATCGTCAACAATATAAAAAGTTTGAAGATTGTTTTAAAATAATTTACCAAGACTATACTCACCAATCTTCTAGTAATCTAAATAATAACTATATCTTGATCAAAGAAAGTGAACAAAGTTTTTTTCATCAAAAATAGCTATGATCCAGATAACTGAAAGAATGATTAGTATTGGTGAAAACCCACAGGATACATAAACCGGCACAACCATTAACATCAATGTTTACTGAGAGTCTGAGACCCAAAGAGCTTAAGCCATATTATGATCAAGTGTCCTAAAGTGTTTGACATGTTGCATTACTATTTCAATGTCATAGGGATCTCATCCCTTGCAAGGCCAGAAACAAACTTAAACATGAAAGAAAGGTAATTCGTAGTAATGTTAAAATATGGATGAGTTGTAGGTTGTGCTGAATATTCCAACTGTTAAAAAGGAGAGAAGCTTGAAGGCTGAAGTTATAAGGCTGATATAGGAGAAGCCTGGCCAGGCATGGACGGAAAATCACATTGGTGAAACTTTCTCTGGGGAAGTTTGGGGTGCTATTGGAAGAATTAGTAGAGATAATAATTGTGAGCTGGTAGTCTGGTTGCAGTTTTTTTATAATCATATTTATTGTTCTGTGTTCGGTGCAAAATATAAGCTATGGCAACAGGCTTGAAGATTTTTCACAAGACTTTTGAATAAAAATGAACATGGATGGGGCACATCAAGGTCAACTACAAAGATTTTCTTGTGTAATGATAGTCATTGGCATTGATCTCTAGCTATTGACTTAATGATGATTTGGGTCATGAAAGCCGAAAGCCAACATTGTTGCTGATTATTTGGCCAAGAGAAGGCTCTCATGCTTAAGAGGAACTGAGGAAGTGTGTGATTGAAGTTAAGGGGTCCAACCCCAAACTTCTTAGTCGTGTGTGTATTTCGAAGGATGGGTTTCCCTATTGTAGATAATCTGAACAACTTCCTTTTGCTTGATGAATACTTCATCGCCCCAAAATCATCTTCCCATATGAAAATGGCATAAAGATTAAGAGTGAAAAGGAAAAATATTTAAATGCCCCTAACAACTTTTTGGTTAAGTGAAAGTGGAGTAAAAGGTAGTAAATACAATAAAGCTTGCTGTACAAGTGTTGAAAGTAAAAGTGTATCTTTATTAAAAAGAAGTAAAAGTGTGTGCGAGAAAAAAAGAAATGAGAATGATTTTGGGCATCCAAAAGGGACGGTCAGACAGAGGGAGTAAAAAAAGTCGCTGCTTATAAAAACGATTTTACTTACTTTAGATTCTTTAAAGTGTGGATGGCACTGTTATCTAAACATAATTTAAAAAGAGACAACATGAAATGTGAGTATTCAAGTGAACATACTTCTTAGATCACAGATATAGCTACTATCTGAAAAATTAGAAGATTGGTGAATATAGTCTGGGAAAAACAATAATAATAACTATAGTGACATACCAAGCGACATTGAATTAGATTACCAAAAAAAGACATTGAATTGGAAATCAAACCACTGGAAGCCAAAAGAAAAGAAATGCACCTTCGATTTCATAAGCGGGATTCGAATCTTTACCATCTCTGCAACTTCCTTTTTAATTTGTAGCACCTGGTTATCTTTCTCCTGCTTTGCAGATAAACCCGTAAGAATCATTATCTTCAAATTTCTCTGCATCCAAAAACAAAAATCAAACAACGGTTT
>OOIL02004392.1:47550-101079 GCA_900332095.2 Cuscuta campestris | reverse complement strand
TATATAACCTTAGGTAGAGTATGTTACTATTGTATAATGTATTATGTCTGCTATGCAATATGAGATTAACCGAACAACAACTGTATTAACAATTTAGAATTGAAAATATGTGACAATATGTTTGTATGATTATCTAATGAGGTTATTAGGATTGAAAATGAGAAGCACAGAAATTTTACTTAGTATCTTTAGCTACTTTGTCTGTTCTTATGAAATAACGACTTTCATCTGCACTTTTGTGCGCTTGTGGTTGTTACTCCTTCATCAGATTAAATAAAAAAAACAGACTGTGCTGTTGGGTTCAGGAAAGAATAGCTATTAGCTATGATAAGGACTTAAGGAGCAGTATTTATGATCCTTGAATAGGAGAATTCAGTACCTTTAATGTCCGGAGCTGTATCAAGTGGCCAACAATGCTCATTAGACGATTTAATAACTCTTTAGATACTTTTCCATGGCTTGCCTGCTGCGGCCACCCAAAAAGACATCAGAAATTTATCAGGAAAATCTAAAAGGAAGGCTGAAGTAACAAGTGTTTAGAAACAGATCCGAAAATGTTATGAACATATTTATGGTGGCACATTTACTACCGCATATCTAGCGACTTTTGCCAGTTTTTGCTTTATTTCTAACGGTAGTCTCCTTTTGATAGATTGAGACGCATTATCACCATCTTGAACTTCAACCATAGGTGGCCTTACTGCATTTAGTGCATTGTAAAGTTATACTCTGTATAAATATGATCAATGCGTACGAAGGTGAAAAAAATGAAGTCACGAGAATAATGAGCAACAAAATATACACTCTGTGACAATCTTCTCCAAGTCTCTAATGGCCTTCTCAAGCGCTGAAATCTTTGATCTCACATTAGATCCACCATCCTTTTTCTGCATAGAAAAACAACATATCTCACCTTTAAACCTACAAACATGGACTTCTTAAAGGAATATAAGGTAGCAAAAATTTAAAACACAAACAACAAAATGTGAGGGCATTAGATGATGGATGATCAACCCACTAAACTCATGCACAAATGCACAATATGTTAGGCTATGCTTGTTTGAGGAGAAGCGGGAAGTGAGGGGGGAGGAAGAAAATGGGAAGGAAATACAAAAAATTTCATTGTTTGGTTGGAGAGCAATTGAGAAGAAAATGGGAAGGAATTGGGAAAGAAATTGAAACTAAGTTATAAAAAATCCCCCCACTTTTGAAGTGAAATGGGAAGAAAATTGTTTTTGTTCTTTGCATTTCATATTTTCTTTCCCTTTACCAAGGTATCTAAATGGAAACTTCTAACTAAAGTACAAAATATACTAAAATAAAAAATTCCAAATAATAATATTATTATTATTATTTTACCAAAAACACTTGGGTAGAAATAATAAAGCGCAAAATCATATCTAATTGGGTACCAAAAGAGGAAGAAACTAAAAGTAAAATTTTATCCAAATAGGCATGTTATATAACCCTTATATAATACGGAGTAATGAGTAATATTGCTCTGTTCTATTAGATCTAACTTTTAACTTCCAACATTTTTCAACTCCTAGTTTTTGCATCTCGTTCCAATGATATTTAGTTTATTTAATATTTCAATTGTAATAAATTTGTAATGTCAAAAAGATTATACTCCTTGCGTTCCTAAATGAATTGCCTTCTTTGATGATTGTGCAAGATCCTATGACTTTTAAAATGATTTTATTTACAAATTCGTATAGAAATAAAAAATTAAGATTATATATTTAAAAACTAAATCAAAAGTTCTACAAAACAAGATGTAACAAGAATATTTAATTTATCAAATGATCAATAAAAACATGCAAACAAAGGTTATCAAGGGGTCGTAATAGTAAAGAGGTAAAGCCATTTTGGACGGGGTGAGTACTTACTAATAATTACTCCATGTATCATTTCTATACACATTATTTTCTAAATAGTGTAATTATAATTTTATCTCAATAAGTACTTTTTTCTTCTCTAATATACTTCCAATCAAACAAGGGAATCTAATTTCTCTTCAATTCTCTCCCTTTTACTTCCTTCCAACCAAACAAACTAGTGGAAGTTGAACTTCCAGTCTTCCACTCCACTTTTTTTTCTCTCAAATTCTTTTCTCTATATTTCCTTCCTTTGCAAAACATAGCCTTGGTCAGTGATTCATAACACATAACATTAATGGTGATCAAGACATTTGCAACATTCAAACAAATCCATACATGGGTCCAAGCATGTAAAGATGTGTTTATTTGTGTCTCTACACACATTATTAACACATGTAATACATACGTACACGCATGTCAATATGTATGTATTGACCATGCATAAGTGATAGAATAAAAAGAAAAAGCTACTTACCGCACTTTGTGTAGACTTCTTCCCATCAGGAACACTTATCATGGTTAGCCTTTCATCAATTCCACTTTTTTCTCCCCTGTAGAGAGACTGATCTAACCCGTTGGAAATAATGGCATATTTTCCCGAAGCTTTTTCATGTGGGAATGAAATTTTATCATTTAACCTCTTGTTAGACGTTTCAAAACCTTCTTTCAATTTGTCAACAACTTTTCTTGAAAGGTGTCCTTCTGAATTCTGCAGATCTAGATTTGCATCCTGTAAGAAAGTTTCATCAATTGGGGCAAACAAAGTAGGTAATGTATTTATTGTTTCACAAAACAAATACGTAGTACACACTTGACTTTTTACATTAGTCTTCTCGACACACAGAGTTGGCAAGACCACACCATGAGAGTGATTAGATGCTCCAGCAGCATTTGGTAAGAGTTTCCTAGCCTTCTTTCCTACTTTAGCATGCTTGTTTGTATTAACTCCATCATCACTCAAAGACAGACCTTTGGTTTGATCTTTCTTTCTACGCTTATTTGGCTGTTGATTTTGTTGTACTGTAGGTTCACTAACAGGAAATAAATAATCAAAAGCATATCAGGATCAGGCACACATATATACACAAACAGCTAGGTTAAAGTAGGAAACATTTAGCTCTCAAGCACGAGGTCAATATGTGATGAAATCACTAGTTAGAATACTCTTTGAAAGGATTTCTTAACTTTTTGATTCTGAAAGACTTGAACTAACTATGAGTAGTAACTAAGAATTTTAAAAATTTGGGATAAGTGAAGTAATGGGCAATGTGCATAATCATCAACAACAATGAACCTAGAATAATCCCAACTTCCTTGGGTCTGTGGGACAAGACGTATGCAATATTACCCTGGTAAATAGAGTCCATTTCTGTTGGACCCATGATGCATTGCTGCATCTACATCCCAAAACTCCATAGAATGTAAGAAGCAATGGAAGTTCAATATTTTGCATTTATGTGAAACTGTTCTATGAACATATTTGAGTTCCTCGCATACAGAAAACATGGGTACAAATGCACTCTCATGTGAAAAATATCAAAGCGCCATAAATCTATTTGATTGTATATATAAGTGGAATGTTGATGAATGTTCTAACACATACTTTAAGAGATTATGTAACATGGAATCATAATCTTTTTTCTGTGATGAGTACCATCTTAATGCTGAACAGAAGTAATTATGTGATTTAAAACCAGTATTTTAGTGGATTTGCTACAAATTAAATTACTTCATCCCATATTAAAATTCCAATTTTACACAACACAGAGTTTAGGAAGAGTGTTGAAAAGTGAAAAATGAAAAGTATATGGTTGAAATTGATTTGAAAGAGAGAGAGAGAATGATATCCATGAAAAATAGTACTCTGGTATTAATAAAATTAAGAGCACATACATCCGTTCTAATTTCCCACGATTGACAAAGAACCCATCATGTTTTATAGCTGAGTCATCAACCTGAAAATAATCATCCTGCAAGCCAAGAAATAAAAATCATTGTTCTAAAAACCCCATCAACAAAATGAGCACAAAACCCAAAGGGTTCAGTTTTAAAAAATGACAAACAATGATGAAGCAAATTTGTATTTCCTAAGTTATTTGTGCACTTGAGTCATTTGATATATGTCTCCTTTGTCTTCTGATAATCTTTTGAAATTACTTCAAAGTTCAAAGCCCAGATTTCTTCCCTAAATAAATCTTCTGGTGTTCCATCCCAGTTGCTATTAACCCCAACCCATAGCCAGATATAAACCTAGAAACACAATATTCAGACCATAATCACTCACAGTTGGCAAGTAGACTCAATATGACCTACATCAAGATCATGTGATTCCTTGTTCTGTGTTACACTCCTGTCAAACTAAACAACCTTAAATGGGCATCTAGACTACTAATGCTGTAGCGAAGAAGGGAAAAAATGGGCAACGTGACATACCAGCTCAGTGTCATCTATGAAAGAGTCATCCGTGTCATACTCATCTTCATCGGGAACATCATCAAGATCTTCTTCATCATCACTTTGCTTGCCCTTAAAAATTATGAATCATTGTTATCATATTAGATTAACATCAATTTGGTTGAAAAATTTAACAAGCACAGATTACCCACACGAAAGATATTGTATTTGAGCTATGGACAACCTTAAAATACATATTGGTCATGATTAACAAGCACTTAATGTCAACCTAAGATAAGCTCCAAGTAATAAAAAATTATACCACGTATAAGCGCTCTATCTTCTCTATTACAGCATTTAAACGGTTTCCAGGGGGAGGGTCCTTAGCTTCCTTTGCATCAGGTTGTTTCTGCATCAACCACCAAGAAATGACGATTAAAAGAAGTACGGGAAATTGAATCGAAAAAAAGAACATTGTGTGTGTGTGAGAGACCAAACTGATACTCATCATATTACAGCTGAACCATGACGAAATTCTAGCAATTAAAAAGGTGCTTCCTGTGCATAATTAACCGAACAAATTACCTGTGGGAAGAGATTATCGGAGGACTGATTATGGGGCTGGGGAAGAGGTGGTTGGAGCTCAGCTGCAGGTTCGGATGAGCTCGGGACATGGCTGGCAGGCCCATTGTTTTTGGGCTGACGGAAAGTTGTCTCCTTTAGAAGCTTCTTCCACGATACGATTGTTGTCTCCCCGGGTCTCAACTCAACCGTGAACCTCTGTCGACCTCCCGCCGCCTCGAACGACGTCGAACACCCGCTGGCGCCCAATTCGCCGCCGCTGCGGCCTTCATCCGTCGGACATTTCATATTTATTGTTGAATCTAATCTAATTGAATCCAGTCAATAGCGTTTGAGGAAACAAAAAATAGAAGGTAAAAAAGAGGGAAAAAGAATTTCGAATGTCGAAACCCTCGATTTGATGATTGGGATTTGGGATACTGCAGTTGCTTGATTTGCTTCCAAGTTCCCAAAGGTGAAAGTGATAGGTTTCGGGTGAGTCCCTTAAAAATTTCATCTTTTTTTTTCTTTTTCATCCATTCTAAAAAGTGATAATTTTGTTTTCAAAAAAAAATTATTAATGTCACTCGAAAAAATCTCTTTTCTCTTAACTCCATGTTAAATTGTATGTATATCCATTCTAGATTCTAAGAATATTATTTAGCTTTTAAGTTTGTTTTTAAACTCTATAAAAAACAAAATAAGAATTTTTTTATGTGACACAGACTATAGCAGTATTCATCTATACTCACTACCCAAAGTTCGGTGAGGAGAGAGTTTTACTTACGTTTCTACCCTTTTCGATGATCAAAATTACTAGTTTAAGAACTGAATCGTGCCGATTCCTATTAATGAGCGTCTTGTATCTTCACACTAGGTTCCAACACCCCTCCTTACGTACCCAAATCACTTTTGTCTAGCTTCGTATCGTATCTCCTTCATAAGCGTCACCCTCGTCTATCCTCAAATAACATCATTTTTCAAGAAATATTGTTATATTTTTCAAGAAATATTTTAGATTGTAAGTTTTTTTATGACATGGTTTATTTCTCACTCATGGTTTGTTGTTAGATGATCAGTGAATCAGGTTGCTCATTTGTAGCCTAGATCATCTGATTTTATGTCTAGTTATCTAGAGTGAGTACTGCATGGCGATATTACTCTACCACTCTATAAATTCTATAAATGGAGGCTCGATAAGTGTCTTCTTCATCAAATTCAAACCAAAGAAATTTCGTCATTTTAGAGTAAACAACCCTATGAAATGGGTTTGTTTACTCTAAAGAGCCACAAAATATGTAACTAGAACGACTTAGTTTCATTTGAAACTTGGGATTTCACACTGATAATATCTATCAATATACTGATAACATCTATTAAATATCTATCAATATATGTTGTTACAGGTGCGTATAATGTGTTATGTTTATGAATATTTCTGTCTCTTCAGTTTCCATTTGCAATGCTTTACAACTTGATATTGTAAATTAATGAAATGGAGTGTTCTTTCAAAAAAACTTTGTACGCCACACAACCACCGCATCATCTTCATTCCCGACACATGGACTTGACAAAACTAAACTTTTTAAATCCCCTAGAACTTTGTTGCGTATAATCTGTCATCAAGCCCTCACATGACTCATCGTTCAATACAATATCGTCCACAGATAACATGCATCAGGGTACCTCCCTCAAGACGTCTGATGATACAACATCCATCATCAATGCAAAACAACAAGGACTAAGTGAATACCGCTAGCATAACCCCACCCCTACTATAATGGGGCCAGAGTCACCCCGACAATATTAACCTCGATATTTTCCGTGATGTATGTATCTCTAGCTTCACAAATCTACACAATCAGAACTCATTTGAACTCTAGAGAGTGTAGAGACCTTTGCAATATCTACCTCGTCACCTTATTGTGCGTCTTCTCCAGGCCAATTAACACATTATGCAGTTTTTTTTAGTCAAATTCCACAAATCAGTCACACGTGAAACCAAATTAATATTGGAATGCACACAAAACAAAATAACAAGATCATTTTCTAAGACCAAGAAGTATGATCACTTTTGAGAAGCATTTTGAGACGGGTACATAAGACACATAAGCAAGCAAAAACGGGCAGATTATTTGAAAAAACTCATGCGTGTGATAATCTTCTATGTGTGACAATGTGAGGAGAGTGTGTTGTAATATGAAATATTAGAAGTGAAACGCAAGATTGAGAATTGATATCTGATTCCTTCTTGATTTCAGATACCTAATTTACCTCCGTTAAGTATGTATGGGCCCCCCATCCCCCTAGATTGAGGAATATGAAATTAACCAATACACATCTTATCGTGAGATTTATTTTCTAATTCTTATTTTTTATTGGACCTTGACATCTATCAATTGCTACTCTCCATCCAAAGGTATTTGTTTAATCTGAATTCTTTTAAATTAAACCAGTCATACTTTAATCATCAATTACACAAAATATTAAATTTATACTAAATATTAATTACTCCGCAATATAATCGTGTCCCTAAATGAATACCTTCCCAAAAACAAGTAATATTACATATTTTTAAATTTATTTTATTTACAAATTTATGTTGAAATAAAAAGTAAAAATTTACATATGTAAAAACCACATAAAGATTCTATAAAATATGATGAGATAAGAATATGATCTATTTAATCAAATAATCGATAAAAATATACTATCTCCTTACTTGAGTATTTGTCCAATTTTAATTTTCGTGCAATCAATCATTTTCAATTATTGACCTATAATTAAATAAAATATATTTGGTATTTTAGTTAGATACAATAATATTTTAAAAATATTTATAAAAAAAATTTAATAAAATTATTTTTATATCAATATCTAATATTATTTTTATTTAATTTGTATTCAAAATTTGCCAATTTTGATTGAAAAAGTTAAAAGTGGAACAATATTTAAGAAAGGAGGTAATATAAGTTAGGCTTGTTCACATTTAGGACCAGACCAAAAAAATTGACCAGATTAGACCGTTAGCAAACCTGGACCGAAAGCATTTTGGGTCGGTCTTTGGTCTCGAAAATTTAAGTGTTCGAGTTTTGGTCTAGTCTAGTCCAAACCCGAAATGAATTAAGTCAGACCGATTGGACCTAATAACCCTACTGGAGCTAAAAAAACATAAATACTAAAACTCTAGTTTCTAAGTTCCGTATTACACTTTGATGTTCCATATTTAATAGATATCTTAATTTATTTAATTAAAAAGTTTTTTATTATGTAATTTTTAAAAAAATAAAAAAAATGGTTCACATTAGTTTTTATGATTCTAATAAAAGAAGTTCATATTATGCATCGATTTACGATGTTTGACTGAAATTATTTTTAAATTATTTTATATGAAAAATAGAACAAAATTAAAAAATTACATAATTAAAGACTACATCAAAAGATTTACAAAACTAAGAGTGACATAATTAGATTATTTTATCAAAATCGACAAAGAAAATAAGTCAATAAATCAAATAAAATTTGACACGATGAATAGTAAATAGAAAAATAATTTTTGGACGGCCAATCCTTTTATGTAAATAAGTATCTTAATCCAAATTTCTTATTCTTATCTATAAATGGTTTTTGTTCTAACCGGCTTAAAACATCAAAATGGCAAGAGAGAAATTCAGGAATCGGGAACTACACGTGACCGTTCCCAGCTTATTCCGGTGTCCGATCTCAATGAACGTCATGAAGTCTCCGGTGAGTCTATGCACCGGCGTCACGTACGACCGCAGTTCTATTCAGACGTGGCTTTCATACGGCCACAATACTTGTCCTGCCACCATGCAGGTTCTCCCTTCCACTGATTTCGTCCCCAATCTCACCCTCCGCCGCCTCATCCACCTCTGGCTCCACCACCAGGCCGCCATCCCCTCGCCTTCCGCCGTTTCAAAACAGGAACTTCTCGACATCATCTCCAATAATGCCGAAGGTGGTCTCAGCTCGGCCTCGATGGAGAAAATCGTTCGTTTTGTGAATTATTCCGATGATAATCGGAGATATTTTGCTAACACGAGAGATGCAGTTTCCGGCATCGCTGGACATTTGAAGGATTCGGTTGAGGTCGAAGTTTGCGAATCGATTGTTGAAATTCTGGACGCGATTTTGTCAGAGAACGGGATTGACGAGCACTTGAATCGGTTAATTTTGAAGAGCGGCAGCGACTGTCTATCGAGATTTGTTCGGCTTTTCCGGGAAGGGAAATTGAGCTCGAAGATTCAGTCCGCCAGAGTTTTGGCGGCAATTGCTTTGAACAGCGATTCGCAGCTTAAGATCTCCGAAGAACAAGGCTTACTAAACGAGCTCTGCCGCCTCGTCGGCTCAGAAACCGATCGATTAGCGGTGGATGCCGGAATTTCAGCGCTGCTAGTAATTCCTTCTTCCAGATCGGCCAGAAAGGAGCTCGTAAGATGCGGCATCGTTCAAACGATCGGGAAAATCCTCTCCGGATCTGAACCGTCGGACGCAGTGACGGAGAAGGCACTGAAACTGTTGGAAACGGTCGCGACATGTGCGGAGGGAAGGGCCGCAATCGGCGCCGATGAGGATTGCCTGGCGGGGACAGTGAAGAGGCTGATGAAGTGCTCGAGTGCGGCGACGGAGGACGGGGTGACGGTGCTGTGGAGCGTGTGCAGCCTGGCGCGTGACAGCCAAGCGCAGGCGGCGGTGGCGAAGGTCAACGGGCTGACCAAGGTGTTGCTGGTGATGCAGAGCGATTGCTCGGGTGGTGTTAGGAAGATGTGTGGAGATTTGGTCAAAATTTTAGGGGCGAGAAATTCAAAGTCGTGTTTGTCCAGTTACCAGACTAAGACCACTCACATCACACCGTATTGAATATTGATTGATTGAATCATTGTACGGAGGAATTCTCTGCAATTCCATCCTTCTTCATCTTTTTTTCATTTTTAATTTTTGTGATGAAATTGAACATGCTTTCTATACCGGCCCATTTTATTGAAAATTTGAGATCTATCATTTGTGTTCATCTCTTTTTTTCGGATCATATTGTGATTAATGGTAAAACATTGTCAATTTTTATTTTAAAAAATTAAAACTAAACAAATATTCAGAAAGAATTATGGATCTTCATACAAGAAGAAAAATTGTGCATGTTTAATATAAATTTAAAATATATGGTCAGAAAAGAGTAAAGACGAAAAAATGAGACATGTAATGGTTCTTCCAAATGTTGTCAAGAATGTTTAAGTCGAAATGAGATTTTTTTATCGCATCAATAACAGTATATAGATACTAGACTTTATAATCTCTCCTATTTTTCATCACTTTCAACAATAAAATTTTAAATTTTTCTTAATATGTGTATTCAGTCGAAGTCGAAGGTGGATTGTTTATCCATTCCATTTTCGGAAACAATTTTGTATTATTTATTATATATCTCTCTTCTCTACCACTTTTAATCATAAAAATTTAATTTTCTTTATCTTCATATATAAAGTCGATGATGGTAATACTATTTATAAGACCAAGGGAGTAGTAGTGTATAATATAGAAAGAGCCTCCTATTGATGAGTGTTTAATTGTGGACATAAGGTATGCATGGGTCTTCTCACATATTTTTTAAATTTTGAAAATGTTTATTTCAATGCTTTAATATGTTTATTTATCATATATACAAATCCAATATGAAATTTAGGTGCATGTAATAATTTGCACTTCTTGATTGGGCTCCTTTTTCATAATATTTTTCTCAAATATTGATGCCTCTCCCGCTCCTAAAACTTTCAAGGAGGCTGTTCAGTATGCTTCGCGGCGCGAGGCTATGGCTCGAGAGTTTTTGGCTCTAGAGCGTAATCATACTTGCGATATTACTGACCTCCCTTCTAACCAGTGTGCCCTGGGTTGTCAATGAGTATACAAGACCAAATATAAATCTGATGGTACCAAGGAATGGGATAAAGTTTGGTTGGTTGTATTGGGAAATCACCAGGAGTTTGGAATTGATTTTACTGATACTTTTGCTCCCGTGGCCAAATTAGCCACTATTCGTGTGTTATTGTATGTTGCAGTGGCTAGGGGTTGGCAGGTAGATCAGTTGGACGTCAACAATGCCTTCTTACATGGGGATCTTCGTGATGAGATATATATGAAGATTCCTCCTGGATATGAGCAACTATTTCCCGGGAAGGTTTGTTGTTTGCGTAAATCATTATACGGGCTTCGTCAGTCTCCCCGTAATTGGTTCACTAAGCTTCGTATAGCCTTACGCCATTATGGTTTTCGTCAGGCTCATGCATACCATCAGATATTTGTCTCTGAATAGTTAAGCAATATACTAGCTCTTAATGGTTCAGACCTCTTACTGGTTCAGCACTTAATGGTTCAGACCTCTTACTGATTCAGCACTTACCCATTCAGAAGTTGCCAAACAGCCTCTTAATCATTTTATGTCTCAAGGTCCATATAATAAGTATGGACTTAATGAGCACAAAAGCATTTCCCTTATAATTAAATTTGGAAAAGACTATTGATGCCTATTTTTCAAGATAAATTTTTATGTGATCCTAGAATCCATTTTGTTAATGGGAGATAGTTCATTGATATCGTAAAAGAATTAATCTTTTTGCAAAAAAGAAAATATCCACTTTCATTGATCATTTAATATACTCTGTATATTTTTTTCATAATTTGTAATATGATTGCTACTGAAAGAGTCACGTTCTTTTTTGGATGTGTAATTTGCACTGAATATGACTAAAACATAAGTCATTTCCCAATGTAGGACTTAAACTTTTTTATTCCCTAAATAGAACTTAATAATGACTAGTGAGATGAATAATGTCCAAGTGATACTAGACATTTAGTTGAATAATGATTAATAGATAATGACTAATGATCTTATATTGGAAAATAAAAACATATGATCTTATATTGAGAAAGTTATTACGTTTTAGTACTATTTAGATAAATTACCCTTTTGGGATTGGGATAAAGAATAGGCTCTTACTACATTTGCACAAAAATATTTGTTTAGTTTGGAATTTTTATAGTTAATTACTTTAAACTTTAACGTATTATTTATATTATATGATATTTTGTATTTAAATTGATAAAATAATATTTTGAAAACATTAGAAAAAAATTTTATATTTTTTTTTTGTATCTATTTTCAATTTTATTAAATAAGTGTTTAAAGTTTATCAATTTTAAAGTTTAACTCAAGAAATGAAAAAAATACAAGATGTACATGCGGAGAAAATCTCACCGCCACTCTCATCCAAAATCCCAAATTATTAGAGCTTAGAGTCAAGCTTGAATCAAGATTTCATCTTTCAAGAATTCTCTGCAAAACCCACAACAATGCTTTCGTCTCCCTCCCA
The DNA here is from genome assembly GCA_900332095.2 of Cuscuta campestris. Lineage (NCBI taxonomy): Eukaryota > Viridiplantae > Streptophyta > Magnoliopsida > Solanales > Convolvulaceae > Cuscuta > Cuscuta campestris. Next base: position 88,859 of record OOIL02004392.1, on the reverse strand, counting down.
TCTGACTTGGGTTCTCCTCTTTTTCTTTTCCATCACCACCTTACCGGCGATGCTCGCCGCCGATGCCGCCGACCCATTCTCGCCTTCCACCAGCAACATCACCCTAATGGGCGACGCATATTTCTCCAACGGCGCCATCGCGCTCACCCACGGCCTCAATTGCACCACGCCGCCGGACGCCGCACTCTCCGGCGTGGGCAGAGCATTCTACGCGACCCCGTTCCGGTTTCTTGATTCCGTTACGAATTCCGCAGTTTCTTTCTACTGCAGTTTCTCCTTCACCATCACGCCGTACTGCTCCTTCGGCGACGGCCTAGCCTTGCTGATCACCGCCGATACCGCCGCCTTCAGCACCTTCGACGGCTTCATGGGCCTCCCGAGCTCCGACAACACTTTCTTGGCCGTGGAATTCGACACCAGCTTCGACCCGTTTCTCGAGGATCTGAACGACAACCACGTCGGGATTGATCTCAACGGCGTCAAATCTATGGCCTCCGTCGACGTCGTCCCCCGAGGGGTGGATTTGAAGAGCGGCAGAGAAATGACGGCCTGGATTCAATACATTGATCAAGAAAGGGCGATGAAGATATGGGTCGGGTACAACTCCGAAATCAGGCCGCCCGACCCGATTCTCGAATCCCAGATCGATCTCTCTCACGAATTCAAAGAATACATGCACGTCGGATTCGCCGCCGCAAACGGGAAAGGCTCATCCGCAGTTCATTCAATCCAGCACTGGAAGTTCAAGACTTTCGAGTTTCTTGCTTCCTCCATGTCGGAGCCGATGAACACAATCGACGAATCCGACTGCTTGATGTGCATTCCGCGTTCTTCGGGTCCACTTACCAAGAAATCCTTCAACCCCTTCATCGCTTACGGACTCCCATCCCTAGCAGCAGCCCTGATTTTGCTCTCTGCAATCGCCTTATCAGTCTGGGTTTTCTTGAAAAGGAACAAAAATGGCGCCGGCCGTGAAGAAACGCAAGTCAAAATGTGCAGATATCAGGGAAACAGAGTGCCGCAGAGATTATCGCTGGAGGAGATAAAATCAGCCACGGAAGGGTTCAATCAAGAGAGAATAGTCGGAGAAGGAGCTTCCGCCGTGGTCTACGAAGGTTCCATTCCGGCCAGAGGACCTGTCGCGGTAAAAAGATTCACCCAGGGCAGCAAAATTTACCCTTCTCACATCCCCTTCTACACCGAGTTCGCATCAATGGTGGGATGTTTGAGGCACAAGAATCTGATTCAGTTGCAGGGGTGGTGCTGCGAGAGGAACGAATTGGTTCTTGTTTACGAATTCATGGCCAATGGAAGTCTGGACAAGCTTCTGTACACCAACGCCGCACCCGGATTCCTGACGTGGCAGAGGAGGTTGAACGTCATCCACGGCGTCGCCTCCGCTCTGGTCTATCTTCACGAGGAGTGCGAGAGCAAGATAATCCACCGGGACGTGAAGTCTTGTAATATAATGCTGGATTCGGATTTCAATCCGAAGCTTGGGGATTTCGGGCTGGAGGAGGTGTTTGACAAGTGCCGGGCGAGGAATGTCACTGTCCCGGCGGGTACGATGGGGTACATTGCGCCGGAGTATGCATTTTCCGGCGTCCCGACGGTGAAGACGGACGTTTACAGTTTCGGAGTGGTGGTGCTGGAGGTGGCCTCCGGGAGGCGGCCGGTGGACGAGAACGGGGTGGTGATCACGGACTGGGTGTGGGATTTGTGGGAGAAGGGGCGGATCGGGGAGGCGGCTGACCCGAGAATGTCGGGTCGGTACGACAGGGAGGAGGTGGAGAGGGTGGTGATGGTGGGACTGTCGTGCGTCCACCCGGACCACGAGCGGCGGCCGACGATGAGGGAGGCGGCGAGGATGCTGAAGGGTGAGGATCCGGTTCCCATCCTGCCCTCCAGGAAACCGACGATCAGGATTCAGTCCACTCTGCCGGAAGGATGCGCCGAGATAATGAACCCGCCGCAGCCGGCGATTGATGAGGACGGCGAACCGTGGTCAACTCCGAGGACTCATTTCAGCTGCAAGAACGGAACCCATGGGTAGAGAGACTCATTTCTGTTTCTTCAATTCCAAGTGTATTTTTTTGATCAATCGAATCGTGGTAAATCATTTGCTCAACCATGTAAAGATTTTGTTGGCTTGCTATTTTGTAAGGTTTAGAATCTTTTCTTTGCATAAAGTACTACGAGTATTATGTGCTGATTTTGTTTTTTCTTTACTTCATAAAAAGGCAATGATTTTTTTGAAGTACTCTTCTCTTGCTTCTATGTTTGATAATTTTTTGAAAGATGACAAGGGATATTGGAATTGCAAGAACAATGCCAGGGTGACAGACTAAAATCCCCATAAGAAGCACATCCGGGAAGAGCCATTTTATGCGTAATGTCATCGTGCTAGGAATAGCCTACCACAACTCATCATTTCTGAAAACTCCATTAAAAAAATTCTGCCATAGGTCTGAAATAAGGGGGGATACAAGAAAAGGCGCAAAGTAGAGCTGTCTGAAACAAAAGTACAAAAGGATCCCTTGATTATCGAAAGACTCATAAACGGGAAGCAGGTAAAAGGGACAGAGTTTAGCGTTTTCCACCGCCTCCACCAAGCTTAGGACCCTTTGGTGCTGCGGCCTTGGTAAAGTTACCCTTAGCTGCCTTCTGTGACTTGGCCATCACCTCTGCCTTCTTAGCCTTCTTCTCATCTTTCGTCTTCTTGATCCTTTCTTTAATTTCACGCAGAGCAGCCTCTCTTGCAGCATCTCTCACTTCTGGTTTTTCACTTCTTTTCTTCTGGATAACTTCCAAGGTAGCACCAACAATAGATCTGGAGTATGGCTTTTTTGTTGCGCGTCTCCTCTTCTTGGCGGTCTCTTGGGCAAGATCCTACAAGTCCGAAAATAAAAGTTGATTAAATAAACCGGGATATGTCATATTCCGGTGTATGATGCAGCAGGCTAAGTAATTGTCTTTCAAAATGCATGTAGTCTAAAACCACTTGTTGTTGAGAAGATGAATCTATGAAGATAGCCTTGAAGTTGTTTTGAGAGGATCGAACTTCAGGAAAAATATTAAATTATTCAGCAGATGTGAAATTGAACAAAATATACTGGGCATATACAAAATCTGTCAAGTTCAGTGTTGCTCAGTTGCTCACCTTCTTGTGCTGTTTTCTGTACACAGCAGTCCAAGTGAGCTTGGCAGGTTTCAGACGGTTATGGAAGTATCTCTTGCACTTTGAATTGACAAACAAGAAAACCTACAACAATGAAAGTGCATTTAAAATGCAACCATTCTAACCAAAACTCAAGTATAATCAATCTCAAAAGTCGCCAAAAAAAATACGGAGTATATAACAATTTGATAACACAAACCTGAGAATCTTGGCGGATAAATCTGATGCCTCTACCAGGATAGATCTTGGCACCACTAAAACGGCAAAGTTCAGTCCTGAAAATACAGTAAAATAGAAATAATTAAATGATTTTAGAAAAAATATCAGTTATCAATGAATTGATGTCAAGACATTCTCTACAACTATGTTAGATTTAACAATTTAACTAACAGCTGAAAAGAATATAGAACAAGAACAGTTTTCTTGAAACAAGGAATCGACTGAACTATATTATATACAACTTTCCATTTCGATTAGAATGAAAGAACAATATCTCCTAAACAGCTCGGGGTCGTGATAACAAGTTATTCATCAGAATGAAAGAAAGCTAACTCCTAAATGTTCTTCAAACACATCTTATCATGACGTCTTCTCACATTAAAATTTTTTATTATGAAGGATGTAAGAAATCTAGAAGTAGGATTTGTTTATGAAAGATAAAAAAAAATGTAATTTAACTTTATCAACACAGCTGGATATTTTTTCACTGTATAGAGGGTAGTTAATGCACTTCTGTCGATGTACCTTTGTTCAGTATATAGTTGTAAAATGTGTATTTCATTTCATGCTAATATTTGTTAGTAATGAAAAAAATTGGTTTACACTTAAAGAAGAAAATATCATGACATTGAACAAATAAGCTTTCCTATTCATCCATTTCTAGAGAGAAGATGGAGATATAAATGCATACTTTTAGCAACAGAATCTTTGGCCAGATGGACCAAGAATAGGAAACTTATAAGGTAAAATAAAAAGCATAGTCTATAACAAATTGATAAAACATACAGAGTATTGGGAATAAAAAACAACAGAACAAACAGTACTAGTATTAAAAAAAGGTGTGAAGAATGCAATGAATGCTTACTTGAGAACCATGGCCGCTGAATGCTACAAAATGACGTGAATAACCAAAAACTCTGCGAGCATTATAAAAGACAAACATCAGCTATCATTAATTAATAAAATCATTACTTCTAGCTTCAGCTACTTCACTGACAAGTGAAGAAGGAATTGAGCTTTCCTAGAAATATGCTGTGATCTTAAGGGGGCGTTAATTCTGGAAATGCAGCGCAAATTTGAAGTCTTTTGAATAAAAATGCATGCTTTGCAGAGGATTCGCAAGAAAACAATGTCAGAGAGAACCGGTTCATGTTAGATCTACTCCTTTGAAAACAACAGCTTTCAGATCCAATTGCCATTCAAAAATATGCTAGGCAACCTTGTGTAAGCATTTGAACTGGAATAAAGTCGGTTACAGCACGATAAATATGTAAAACACCACCGTATAATTAAAGGGATAAAAATGCAAAATCCATCAATGCAGAGTAAAAAAATGGATCAAATTTCTTTATCAGAGAGGTAAAAAACAGACTTGATCGTAAAATAGGCGTGCAAGTAACACAAAAACAAATGTATAGGGCTCAATATTCGGATCATCGCCACTTTTCAGGTGTTTCAAACACTAATATTTGGTTTTCCAAAGGATATATTACACAGAAAAGTAAAGCAAAGAACATACATGATGAAGATCTGCGGAAAAGAGCGCCCGAGCAGGAGATAGAGCGGAGATGGGAGATGAATAAACGAGCGGTGGAATTAGAAATGAAGCGGCGTAAGAGATGGGGATTGTAGATAGTAGGGTTAGGGTTTGCGGACAACTCGGTTATTTTTAACGTGGTGAGGATTGGGCCGTTATCTAATGGGCTAATTTCATCACTAGAAGTGTTTTCTTTTACATGCCCACTACTTCTTCAGCACTAAAATTCTTTTCTTATTGACTTTTTGAAAATTTAAAGAAGAGATTTTGTATTTTGGTTTCTTAAAATAATCTTGATGTGATAGGTAAAAAATAGGATAAATTATTAATGAAAATGTATGATATGATATGTAGGGTAAAAATTAGTAGAGTTAAAAATGACTCTTTAATACAAGAGAAAGAGTTTGTGGGACAAGAAAAAAAGAAAATATAAAATCTTTATGATGAATGATATGATTAATTTAAGAAAAAAATATTATGTGCAAACGGAGTTGCATAAGAGCATCCACAGTGGTAACACCTCTCATTACATGCTCAACTGTGGGCTCTACTTTAAAAATATTATTGCAGCATCTCTTTGAACATCTAAATGCTTTAATGGTGACACCTCATTGAGATGCCTTAGACGAATCCTACTCACATACAGATACAATGTTTATTATTGTTTTTAATTTTAAATTTTTATATTATATATTGGAGTGTTAAATATGGAGTAATAAATTATTAATTAAATTGATTTTTTTGGAAAAAAATAATATAAATAATTAAAAATATTAATAATGACTTTTTTTGCTAAATATTTTGATTAAAAAATTAAAGACATGTTAGTATTACTAAAAACAAAATAGGGTGTCATATTTTTATAGAGTATTTATTTATTCAAATTTTTGTGCAGATCAAACCTAATCAAATGAAACGCAACTTCAAACAGATTTTTCATGATATCACTACAAGTAAAAAAAAATTAAAAGAAAAAGAACTTACGAAAATGGTTTATTTAAAAAAAATTGTAAAGATTCTTTTCCAAAAAAAGGGACACAATAATGGTATAGAATTGTAGCATCACTACACGTTAAAGAAATAAAAAGAAAAAAATATTGAAAAATAGTGTTTTATTAAAAAAAGACTTATTTTACAAAAAAAAAAAAGAAAAAGAAAGAATGCACACATAATTTTGAATGCTAGCACCCGGTGCTCTCTTGAGCATCTCTCACCTTTTTTTTTGAACATCTACTTTAAGCATCTATCTCCAATGGTAGCATCTATAAACATCCTCTTCTCTCTCCTTTGAGCATCTCCTTTGGGCATCTCATTGGAGATCGCCTAACACTCCTTTCTCAAAGTGATGTGCATATAACATTATTCTAATTCCGAGATATGTTAGTGTTAATATTGACTTTCACATACCTCAGCTCACTTCTAACTAAGTCTATGAGCTAGTTGCATCTCTTCGAAATTCTCTTACCAATCCCCCACTAGCCATTGAAATGCGTCTTTGCTTTAAACCAGGTACTTGTAAGGTTGATTCTTTTGCCCCGCCAGACTCAAGATGTGTGGTGTACTGGTGTCAGTGTTTAATTTTTCTCCGCTTTTTCAATCAAAGAAAATATTACTCCATATTTCTAAATAGTTTGATTATACGGCTAAAATCATTCGGTATCATGTCATGTTGGAATGGTATAGTACATTGTCAAACCATAATGTATTTTTTTAAGAGCAAAATAAATTTATTACAAAAAATTAAACAAATAAAGTAAAATTGTTTTGTGCACCAATACATTATTATGTTCTTAGACAACAAATGTATTGTTTAGTAATGGTGTTCACAAGTCATATATGGTTCTAAAGTACTTCGTAATACAGAGTATATTGCGTATAAAAAATATTTTATAAAGATAAAAAATAAAATTTGTGTATTTGTTAGAGCAACTACAATGCATAGTGTATATGCTTAAATATACACTTTATGTCATTTACTATTTATATTATCCCTCTCCAATGGATTATGTATATCCAATGGTAAAATGCACTATAGTGCAAAATACCACTCCCACCTCCTATTTCTACAAGGTCACTATTGTTCATTCTTTTCTTCTCTTTTTTTAATTTCCCTATCTTCTTCTCAATTTCCTCTTTTTGTTAAGTCATTTCTTCATTTATTATGAGTTGATTCTATTACCTCCGTCCCGCTATATTTGTCCACTTTTGACTTTTGGAACTGTTCATCTAAGCACTTTGACTCATCAAATTCTCTCAATGTGTAAACCTAAATATAGTCATGTGAGATCTTGTTTGATTTGTCTTAACATATAGATTATTAATATATAATTTCTATAATTTTTTAATACACAAATTACTAGATAAAATGGATTAAAGAAGTGCATTGGATGGTGTGTAAAAATGAAAGTGGACAAATACTCTGGGACGGAGGGAGTATTTCTTTTACATATTGTAATTTTATTCGTAATTGACATTCTCCATTCTAATAATTAAACTATGAATTAAAATAAGTGGTATGAATAAATAAATTAGAACACAGCGCAGCAACTGTTTATATCTTCCTCCCGGCCCTACGAATCGTCCCAGCCCGAGTTTCAACCAGATTTTAGATGGGGGAATTATAAGCTTTGAGTTGCAGCGTTCTCCAGTTTGAACTTGTGCCCGCCTCTTCACACCCTTCAATTCGATCCGATTGCAGGAATAGAGAATTGTTTTATTAACTTTACTGGTCTATTACTCTATTAGCTCTCAAAAATCATTCGAACTCCTAAGAATCTGTAATTCATCTTCATATATTTAAAATTGCAATCTCGGAGGCACCATTGTTTCAATACTTGTGTGGCTGGCACCAATCCCCCCCTGCCAGATATGGCTCGCTCCTCTGAACACAAGGTAAGTTTCATGGTTAATTATGTACTCCATATATTTTCAGCGTTTCTAGCAATTACGGCTCGTTTTGGCATTAACTTTAGCCATAGTTATTGACATTGTGATTGCTTGATTCTTTTAACATTTACATATGTATAATCCTTTCTGAAGGGGTTGTGCCAACTTTTCTTTTTAATTTGATTTTGGGTACCTTTGCTTGCAATTTGAACATGAATCTGTTTGTTCCATGGGCACATTTGAATTTGTAAGATCTACAGGAGTTATGCGTCTTTCTATATGTGTGTCTATCTCTATTATTTAGTCCATAGGGGATGTATTCGCAACTCTTACACACTTCAATGAGTTCAATCAAACAGAATGTGAAATAAAGGAGGTTACTTTGCTGATTTCCCCACACCCCTTCCCTTTTAAAACATTCTCACATTCGCCTCATGACTTTCAGAAGGTTGAGTATGTCACATTCTCGAGTGGGGTGGGGTCTTGGCAATATGATGCACATAGGTGCACATTTATTTTTTTGCCAGAGTAGATATCCAATGCTTAATTTTGTGCCCAATAAAATCCCAATAAAATATCCATTAAAATCACGTTAGATTCTTAAATATGTACTCCTTTCGTCACTATTTAATGTTTCCATTCACTTTTTTATGACAAAGTGTAGGATAAGTGAATTCGTGTATTTGAAATTTATGACAAGGAGATAAACCACACAGGTTTTTCCTTAAAAGCAATTGAGAGTATTATTTAGGGATTTTAGTGACAACCTCAAAAGAAAAGTGGCAACATAAAAGGGATGGTGGGAGTATTTTCCTAGACTTTGAGATGTTTAGTTTTGAAAAACATAAGCAACCATACATTAAAAAATGAAACTTATTCCTATCTGCCAACTAAGTGGCCTAGTGTCTGGGCACCGATTGCAGTAGAAATTCATGTATTCGTCTTGACTTTATCCTCTTCAGGAGAAGAGCCTGTAGCCTTGCTGTAACTAATAGGATCATCTAATACATGGCCATCCATTGTGTCCCAAGGGAGTATATGTATTAATTAGAATAGCCCCCCTTCTTGCATCAGGTGGATATATGCCTGCAATGCGGTGACCAGGGATTTGCTAACGCTTTTGTCTACTGTGTCAAGTGTCTGGAGTTTGCTGTGCATCGGTAGGATTCCATTGCTGAGCTGATACATTTATTTGATAGGTTTTCAATGTATTTCCTTTTTTATGCAAACTCTAAAATACATTATATTCACATGCAGTTGTTGATAGTGTTTGTAGGGGCCTACACCAAACCAACAGAACCCTGAATTTGTCATTTTGCTGATTCAAATGTAAATTTTTTGTAGGAGATTTTGTCAAGTGTTTTATAAAGTATGCTTATACCCAGAGAATGATTGAATAATATGGTTACAACTTACATGATGTTCTTTTGTAGCATCATTTGAATTTGATGGAAAAGTCAGAAATTAAGATTTAAGAGTTACACCCCTAATGAACAGAGCCTTAGCTGTAGTGGAAGATTTGGTTCCCCTTTCTCAGGCTTTCAGTTTATTAATATCTTTGTCATCGTTATATTCTAAACCCTCTTTTTAGGTACTGTCTAGATATCATTCCAGACACTCTTGATGAATTTGTTATATGGATTTGTGATAAGTGCATGTCTAAGGATCCAAACAAATTCATTATACAAAATTCAGAAGCCAATCAGGATTGCTCCAAGAGAGTAAGAAACTTAACCAATTTGAAGCATTGTAATAATGTTGCCAATAGGGAGAAAAACTGAAGCATTTCTGTCACATGTCAGGTAAAGAAGAAGAGTGATGAGAATATTATTGCCAAGGAGATGCAAGGGGCATGCGCTAAAATTGATTTGACCAAAACACCTCATCTTGCACTTGATAGTTCAGTTGGGAAATTGAATGGGGGAGTAAGTATTTCATTTGAGCCTTTTGAAGTCCATATGGAACTTGAAAATACTAGGGAAAGCAACTAAAAAGAAAAATGATGAGTGACATTCCACCGAAGGAAAATTAGTGGGAAAAATAAATGCTAATATGTTTCAAACTAAATTTATTTGTTTGTTTCTATTATATTCGGAGTAATGATTAAAGAATATATATATATATATATATATAATTATATATATATATATATATATATATATATATATATATATATATATATATATATATATATATATATATATAGGGATTGACTACAGTCAGATGACATCTTTCGGTCAGATGACAGTTTAGGTCAGATGACATGCTTCAGAATGAGCACCACATTGTTTGAGAATGAGCACCACTTTATTTCAGAATGAACACTACACTGAGCAGATTGTGAATGAGTACTAGGTTGTTTCAGAATGTGTACTACGCTTATAATGAACAAATGTGTGAAAATCAACCCTACAATGTCTTAGAATGAACACTACATGGATTCAAAATGAACCATATGTTGTCGTCTCGCTGACTTGGAATGAACACTACATTATGATGAACAGTTGTGTGAGAATGAATCCTACATTGTTTTAGAATGAGCACTACGTTGATTCAGAATGAGCCATACATTGTCATCTGACCGAAAGTGTCATCTGACCGAAACATGTCATCTGACTGGAGTCAATCCCATATATATATATGTGTGTGTGTGTGTGTGTGTGTTAACAAATATACTCGTATATATTTATTGTTTCAAGGTAAAAACAAATGTAATATACTTTCCATCTCATTTTTTCCCTCTCCCTATTGTTTTTCTGGATCCATACACACCCTTGAATCTTGATTGATCTCATGATGCACAAACTATCAATCATCTATAGCCATGATCACATGCCTAACCCAAATAACTAATTTTGAAGGGGAAGCTTGATGAACAGATCAATCAATCTTGTGCCAAACACGTTGTTAGAAGTACACAAGATGACCAACCATCTGGAGGGCGGCCCGTTAGTGAAATTATCTGGGAGTGAGTAATGTTTTTATTTATTCTAATAATAATAATCTTGCGAAGCATAGATTATTCTGAAAATATGAAACATTCTTACTGTTTTCCCATTGTGATCACAGGGGATGTTTCAAAATATGCAACAAAGATTATGAGATCTTTGATGGGCTGGTAGCTCATCTATCAATTAAGGCGTGTGAGAAGGTTTACAGGGAAGCAACATTATTCCCACCCATGCTTAAACTGGAAATGCTGCCCAAATCTGCTATTTGGCCCAACAGTTTCCGTAATTCTGGACCAACCGATGAAAACATTGCCTTGTATTTCTTCCCGGCTAACCCAAAGTAACAATTTGGATACTCTTTCAGTTTCTTTTTTAGGGTCTGTTTGGTGAGTGCATGAGATATGAGTGTTGATATATCCCGATATCAACACCCTTTTGTGGTTACATGGTGAAGCCAAAACAATGTTCAAATTTGATATCTCCCGATATCACAATCCTCCAAAGTGGGGGTGTTTTGATATCTCTCGAATTTGGGAGAAATCAATTTGGCTGTTTTGATATTTCCCCCGACCACCGTAACTACTGTTGTCAATTGCCACTAATTATGAGTAACAACTACCATTTCAGATATCTCGAAACACTTTCATTTCAAATTTCAAAACTCATATCATTTTTGCCAGATTTTAGAACCCTCCGCTAATCAAAGAGACCCTTAATCATTTTCATAGTTTGTTTATGTGCTTCTAAATCTCATCACGATATGTTATTCTTAATACAGATGCGAACGGGGTTTTGAATATTTAGTTGAGATACTGATGGAAGAAGAATTTGCAATGAAAACAACACTGACAAATGCAGAGCTTTTGGTTTTTACTTCCAAAGAACTGCCAAGGCAATACTGGAGTAAGCCCAGCCTGCCCTGCCGTGTGATTTGCATTATACATTTAGACATTTTCTTTGAACTTTGGGGTATATACATTTGAGACTCTGATTGATGATGTCCTTCCCATATTTTGCAGGATTCCAAGGGAAGTATTATCTGTGGGGAGTATTTAGAGGAAAGCAACCATCATCTAAGGGGCCTATTAAAAGATAACAACTACTGCTACGCCCTGTTCTTGGTTGCGATCTTTTGAATGCACAGGTAGATTGTTGGCAACCAAAAACAAAATCTTACCCGTTTTGGTTTGACTTAGGATCGTTGATTTGTTGAACTTGTATTTTTTCAACTATTTTTCTGCAAGTAGAGCTTTACTGTGAATAATTTTTTATGTATTTCCGCTGTACTAGTGTTGTTTACTAGTTTTGTGGAGTAACTTTTATTAACCATAGCCCTAATAAGAGCAATCTACCAAATCTACTATGAATGATCCGATTTAGAGCTTTGAAGCACCAAATATGTCAAGGTGGCGTGCAATCTTCATTCCATCATGGTAGTGTTTTTTTTGGTGCACAATAACGTCAATAAGGTGGCCAAATAGCTTTGACGCCCCCTCTGGTTTGGAAAATTGGCATCAATACCCCATCTGTTTCCAAAACTTATTTCTAAAGTCCCCGTGGTTTCAAAACGTTGCACTCACACCCCCTCTGATCATTTTCTGGCCATCTTTCGGCGAAGAGGGGGCATTGACGCATAATTTTTAAACCATAGGGGGCATTCGTGTTCATTTCTTATTTTCGTTTATTAATCTTCCCTTTTTTAATATTTTCTATCTCTTTTTTCTTTTCCTAGATTTTTTTTAAAGTATATTTTCAATTTTTTATAATGTTTCAAAAATTTTAAAATTCTTTGTGTTTGAAATAAAAATAGAAATAAAAAATTAACATACATTATTTCATCTATCTCCAATTAAACATTTTCACTTTTTGTTACTTAGAATAATTTTTTGGAAATTTCAAAAAAAAAACCCAGAATAAAAAAATAAAATATGGAAAATCGAAATGAAAAAATTAAAATACAGAAAAAAGTCTTATACAAAAAAAATTGGACACGCCTAAAAAAGTTTTTAGAATTGAGATGTACGGAAAGGATATTCATTTTTATTTTTGTATTATTTTGTTTCTTATTTTATTCCTCATTTTTTTGAAGTTCTAAAAAAAATTACTTTTATCCAGAAAAAACAAAATTTGTTAATTTGAGACGTACATATGCATTATATGTTAATTTTTTCAAACAAAAATAACTTTAAATTTTAAGAACATTATAAAAATATTTTTAAAAAACCTTTATTAATAAATGAAACAAAAAAGGAAAAAATGGAAAAAAAATGTGAGAAATAAAAATTAGCACTGATACCTCATATGGTTTAAAAAATATGCACCGATGCCTCCTTTCTTCGCCGGAAAAATGGCCGGAAATTGATCAGAGGGGGCATGGGTGCAACTTTTTAAAACCACAGAGACTTTAGAAAAAAGTTTTGAAAACAGAAAGGGTATTGGTGCATGTTTTGCAAACCACGAGGGGTACCTGCACTATTAGGCCTCAATAAGGTAGTGCTTGGAAATTGCGGATTTGTTTAGATTTATGGATTTTCTTTCTAAGATTCAAATTTGGAAATTCATGACCTTAAATTAAAAGCAAGGTTATGATCTTTTTTTGAAAGAAATACTTGTGCCATTTGTGTCTAGGTCCTCAATGGGCCAGGTTTGAGACGGTCTTTATTATTCTGTACTTTAACCCTTTTTAAAAAAATTGATCCTAACCGTACCCATTTACCCGATGGGTCTTAAAGTTTATTTCTAGATTTCGACTCATTGGGTCTCGGTATCAGGTTGGCTATACTCGTGATAAAAGTGGATGTCTTTTATTTTTGTATGATTGAACAACTTTTAGTGAATGCTATGAATGAAAAATATCTTAATTAAAATTACCGGATGGAATAGTTTAATAAAATGATTTAAAAATAAGTCCAGTCAATTATCGTAAACTAAAACAAACAAATTTGAATTTAAATGGAGGAAGTACGGAGTAATTTTTTTGGGGAAATTGCAACTGTTTGATAGTACTCGGTATATAAGTAAATTTTGCTAAAAACAATCATTTAGAGCCTGTTTAAAAATAACGTTAAAGATTACCGTTAGCGTTTTGGATAAAATTTTAACGGTGCAGAATACTTTGAAAATGCTAAGGCTAAACATTGCTTGTAGATAGCCTTTTCAAAATGCTAACGCTAATCGAAAAAATTATTCCCAAATATGCCCAATGAGTAGTGTAATTAAATAATCCGTAATTTAAAATTACTCCGTAGTTTCCTCTTTTTTTCTTAATGAAAAATTTGCAGCCAAATAATGTACGAGATGGATGATGATTGAGGGAAGGCGAGAGGAAAGTAGGGTGAAATAACCAACTGCCGACGGTACTCACAGCCAGTCAACGATAAGTAGCCACCACCAGCGCCGCCACCATCCTCCGCTCAACACCGCCTCTCTCCTCCGGCGGGAAATTCCCCCATCCCAGACAATGGATTCCTCCCCACTGAATCGCCTCCCTCAAGACACTTTCCACCAGATCTTCGCCCAGCTACCCCTTCGCGACATCTTCATTTCCCGATGTGTCTGCAAATCCTTCAACGCCTCACTCTCTTCTCCGGCTTTCCTCCACCTCATCACCGCCGATCAGCCGCCTCTCTCCCTCCTCGCCCTCCGCCCCTCCCACCGACACTCTCACTGCGGCGCCGGCGCCGCCGGATCTTCCTCCCCTTCTCTCAACGTATTCGACACCTCCCTCAACTACTGGTTCCGTTTCCCCCTCTCCTTCCTCCCCTTCCGTTCTCACTACCCCATTACTTCCTCCCACGGCCTCCTTTACCTCTGGGCCGAAAACCCTACCCCCAATTCCACCCTCCCGCCAGCGAATGCTAATACCAAAACCCTCGTCGTCTGCAATCCCCTCACCCGCGATTTCAGCGTCCTCCCTCAGCTCGGATCCGCTTGGTGCCGCCATGGCTCCGTCCTCGTCGGCTCGCCCAGTCAAGTCCTCGTGCTCACCGAGCTAGCTGCAATCTACTACAGTCCCAAATCATCTCCTGAGAACTGGCAGATATTTTCCTCAAACTTGCCCTCAAAACCACGCAGCCCGGTGTTGATCTCCGACACAATCCTCGCTCTCTGCGATGTTGGATCTCCATGGCGAGCCCAGTGGAAGCTCTTCAAGTCAACAATCAAGGATTTGCAGGTGACCCAGCAATGGACTCGCCTGGAGAAGCAAGAATGGGGGGACATTTTTGACATCCTGAAACGGCCCAGACTGTTGGTGGGTGAGAACAATAAGTTGTTGATGATTGGGGGGTTGAAGATCTCTTACTCATTGCACAACTCTTGTTCCACCATTTTGATTCTGAGGTTGGATCTGGAGAGCCTGGAATGGGAGGAGGCAGGGAGAATGCCGGCTGAGATGTTTAAGCATTTCCCAGATTCAACCAAGTTCAAGGTGTTTGGTGGAGGGAGCAGAGCTTGTTTCTCAGGGAAGAGGGTTGGAAGATTAGCTCTTTGGGAGGAGCGAGAGAATGGAGATGCAGATTGGCGNGTGGGTGAGAACAATAAGTTGTTGATGATTGGGGGGTTGAAGATCTCTTACTCATTGCACAACTCTTGTTCCACCATTTTGATTCTGAGGTTGGATCTGGAGAGCCTGGAATGGGAGGAGGCAGGGAGAATGCCGGCTGAGATGTTTAAGCATTTCCCAGATTCAACCAAGTTCAAGGTGTTTGGTGGAGGGAGCAGAGCTTGTTTCTCAGGGAAGAGGGTTGGAAGATTAGCTCTTTGGGAGGAGCGAGAGAATGGAGATGCAGATTGGCGGTGGGTCAGTGGAGTTCCTGGCAATGGTGATGGACTTTACAGAGGGTTCATGTTCCAAGCTCGGCTTACTGCTTCACCATAGAATCCACATGGAAGAAGAAGGAGAAGAAGAAGAAGAAGAAGAAGAAGAATCTGTGTGATGGTAATGTTATTTATTTACGTTCCACTTCGTTCATTTGAATTAGTACCGAAATATTGGTTTTTAGACTTAAAAAACCAATTGTTGTTGTATGATTATCAACTATAAAGTACTCCGTATCTGTTTTCATTCATTTGAACATATATCCAAATGACAATAGATGATTTAATACATTGTTTGTTGCTACAACTGTGTAACACTTTTATTTATAATCAGAAACACCATGGTAATCTGCTTGAATTGTTTCTCTCGCGTGTTCAATCCCTGCCATCCTTGACCTTAGATTTAGTAATGATCAGAACCATCATCTCAGCGCATTATTCTGTCTCCGTTCAAATAGTCATTTGGTTAGTTCCTTTCCCATTGGTTTCCTAAAAGATTGGTTTTTTTCGCTCATACTTGTATCTGGATGAATTAAGTTGGTTGAGAGAAAGATTCATGAAAAGTTCCATAGAATGCAATGAATCACGAGATGAATCGCCTCTTTTCTGTAATATCCTTATTCTGCAGATTAGCTTTTTCCTGGAGTTTTCACGTTCCCTGCTCTTCATACCTTCTTCTTCTTCTTCTTCTTCTTCCTCAGCATATCAAGCTTTATCTTGAGTCTTGACAGAAACCAGAAGAAGACTAGGAGAATACCAATGGATGTGGTTTAGAAAACGTTACACCAACAATGAAGTATATACCATACGTGTATAATTCAGCAATAAAGTGCACACATTAGGAGAAGGTATCAAAGGGTTTCTTCTTTTTTTCAACTTACTTTCTCTTATATTCTTAGTTCAATTCCGTACTTTCAATTCAAATGGCTCAATTAAAAAAACAGAGCACTTATGTCTTTCTTAAACCTTCAGGGTAAAAAATGCCTTGTTGGATCTAGAGTGTCTTTCTTGTGCATAACAAATGTCTTTCTTTCTACCTACTATTTCTTTACCATAGGACCTTTACGTTTTTTATTGGCTCAAAAGACTTTTTAAATTTTAACATTATTTTTTTCATATTATTAACTATATTACAATGTAATATCTGCTTATATACATTTACCATTATTAATTTGCTAAAAAATGTTTTTATGGAGACATGATATTCTTCATTCTTCCTCTACATTGTTAATTCAAACTTCATTTGATTTTCCACGTGAATTTCTCAAATTTTTAGTTGTTCGATTATATTTTGTAGTTCAATTTTTAGTTTATTTATTTGTTCATTTTTTAAAAATAGCAAGACTTCAATGTAAAATTTGCACAACACAAATAGATTGAAAAACTGGACCAATTTATTTTTATATTTTCTGTTTCAAATTTACTTTAAAATAAAAGTATTATCTCAAGCTAAGATTATTGCACTATAACATGTGACACTGTATGTGAACTTTTTATGACATTTTTTGATATTATATGTTGACATTATGAATCCTATATTGAATAGGAAAAAATGATTGTTTTATTCTATTCGTATGTTTTTTACGAGTAATATTTTGGTCATTCTCCTTTATTATTAATTCACCAAATTGTCAACAATAAAATCTAGCGATTTATAATTTCACAAGCATAACTGTGCTTTGAGATATTTAGCTAAAATTTGAGATGTCTTGTTAACATCACGATGAACAAGCTCCATGAGAATAAACTCAAAAGATGTCATAATCATAGATCAATCTCAATAAGAGTACCAAAATAAGAAGAAGAAAAACAAGAACAAGAAACAACATGTTCACCTTGGATAGCTTGCACTACAAATAAGCAGTTTGAAAATAGACATGAGAGGATCTCTTTTCCATGTCATCACCCCTCCCAAACATGGAGCACAATCCACCCTAAAATGTTTTTGATAAGTAAAAAATAATTATACTATTTAAAGAACGTGCAAAACTCTGTAACTTTTAAATTTATTTTGTTTATAAAAAGGTATAAAAATAAAAGATACTAGTATAATTTATATATTATGGAATAAAAAATTATGTCAAAAATTCTACAAAACAAAAAAATGACAATAATATTATATATTACCAAATATTCAATAAAAAATATATACTTAATAACAAGATCCAGAGGTTGGAATGATAAAAATGACATTTTTCTAGGGATGTAGAATGATTAAAAAAGATTAAAGAAAAGACAATTGTTTGCAACCAAAAAGTATAAATAATTTATGAGACGGATGAACTACCAAATATTCTATAATCAAATTTAAATCATAACTTGATTCGAAGTTTGAAAAACCATACACATTTTAAAAAATCTTCAATAAATTCCATAAAAATTGTCCATTTGGAACTATAAAAATATAAAATTGTCCCATTTGGAGAAAAAAAGGAATAGAAAATGATCTGCGTGCTCTATCTTTCGCAATTCGCACTTCACCGTCTTCAGCAGCTTGCTCGCAACGATGAGCAGCAGCAAGAGCAGCAGTAGTGGCAGGCTCTTCGGTCCAACGGCGGCTCACCACCACACTCCCTGCACCCGCACCCATCAGATCCTCGCCCTTGCCCTAGTCATCACCACCTTCTTCCTCACCCGTCTCTTCCACCAGTCCCTCTACCGGTGCTCCTCCGTGGCGGCGGAGTATGGATCCGGCAACGACGTCGTTCCCTTCTCCGATCTGGGCTCGATCTCCTGGCCCCAACGCGGTTATGGGACCCATCTGTCCCTAAAAATCTACGTCTACGATGAGCGCGAGATCGACGGCCTCAATTTGCTACTGTACGGACGGGAAGGGAAGATTTCCCCCGATTCTTGTCTTAAAGGACAATGGGGTACTCAGGTAATTTCTTCTCTTTCCAATCTTTGTTGCTGGTTTGGTAAGCTCAGTCTATTTTGGCTTAGGTATGATTAGTACTCTATTATTGGGTTTAAGAAAGAGAAGCTATCAAAATGAGCTAATTTTATTGTGAAATTTGTAGGACTAAAACATAAGTCATTTCCCAATGTAGGACTTTTTTATTCTCTAAATAGGAAAAATAATGCCCAAGTGATGCTGGACATTTAGTTGAATAATGACTAATAGATAATGACCAATGGTTCTACATTAGAAAATAAAAGCATATGGTTCTTTATTGAGAAAGTCATTATGTTTTAGTCCTATTTAAGTAAATTACCCAATTTTATTTGCTCTCATAGTCTGATTAGGGTGATTCTTCATACTTAATTAACTATAGGAATAGAGCACAAATTCAGTTTCTTATGAAAATCAATGGTGTTTTCCAGGTCTGGTTAGACATAGCATGTTATCAATTCACCAACAGAATGTCTTTCCTCACACTTTCTCTTTGGGGTCACTTGTAACTATAGAATTCTCAAATTTACATGAGATTTATTTTACATTATAATTGATGTTCTTTGCCTGCCTCATATGCTATTGATGTTTGATTTTATAACCTTGTTTTTTTTAGACCTGTGCAAATAAGGATTCGGGTCAGATCTGGGCCGGGCTTGATACAAATTATTAGCCCATTTGAATGGGCGGGCTTGGCCCGGCCCGGATTTGATGGGCTGAACTCTTTACTCATACCCGCCCACTTTAGCAGGCCGAACTGCCCACCGGGCCGCCTGGCCCGGATAAAACATCAAGTACATTTTTTTTACACAAAAAAAAATCAAAAAGAAAATATTGAACTCCTTTTCAAATGTTTAAAATAAAATTACCACTCGCCACATTTGCATAGCAAACATAATAAAAATATTGTTACATAATTAATAAACCCATCATACAGATTCATTAAAGCACTATTGATTTTTGTTTAAGAGGGGTGAGTGATATGAACTATTATACATGAATTAAAGAAAATTTTAAAATTTATAATGTCTAGATAATTAATACGTAGTAATGAATTAAATGTACTAATGAATATGGGCGGGCCTATTGGCCCGGATGGGCTAAAAGTAATTTCCATATCCGCCCAAATACAATTCGGGCTTGGGCCGGCCCGCCCATGTGGGTATTAAAGATTGTCCATATCCACCCATTTTAAAGGGCGGGCTGGGCGGGCCGGACGGGCCGACCCTTGTTTGCACAGGTCTAGTTTTTTTGTTCATTTGCCCTATAGTTGATTTGTTTGTTTTATAATGGCTAGTAGGTTAAGATACATAGGCTGCTATTGCAATCACGATTTCGGGCTAGGAGGAAGGAGGAAGCAGATTTGTTCTTTGTGCCAAGTTATGTTAAATGCGTCCGAATGATGGGTGGTCTGAATGATAAAGAAATAAATCAAACCTATGTTAAGGTAGTAATGCCTCCAAAATCATCAAGGTGGCTTTTATAGATGTTTCAGACTTTCATTTACTCCTGATGCTTTTCAGGCAGCGCTTCATGTTCCTTTTCTATTTGTGTCTTGTTGTTTTTATAAGAAAAATGCAAAATGTATTTTTGATTATTTTACTTTTTATTCTGGTACCTTTTTGCTTCCAGGTATTAAGTCAAATGCCATATTTCAGGTTATCTGGAGGCCGCAACCACATATTTGTTTTCCCAAGGTAATAACCAGCAAATTTATGTAATTATTGAATGGTAAAGGGAAATAACCCTTAAAGACTTAAAGGGTAGAGGGTATCTTAGTCAAAATTGCATTACACTCTCAAAGTTTAGCTGTATCAATAGGATTGTTGGATGATGTATGGTTTGGATGGGTAGAATCTAAATAAAGATGCCAAGCGTCTCATATTCTTAGTCATGTTTTAATGAGATGTTATTCTGGGTGCTCCCTTGTGTCTCTTTTGCTCTGGAGAATGCCAGCTCATTGGATTTGGCATTTTAACTCCTACGGAGTATTTTTTTGAAGTTGGACAATATGCATTTCGGGCTAGGGTTTTGCAAAGATTAGCTTCAGAAGTAATTAGTAATGCATTTATGCTTTTGTTCATTTGCAGTGGAGCTGGAGCTCATTTGTTCAAGTCATGGGCAACGTACTTGAATCGTTCTATCATTCTTACCCCTGAGGTACAATCTTATTAAAACTTGTTCATGTGGTTATATTTTAATTCCTTACATATTTGTCTTTGGAGCCTCTTTGTTATATAGGGGTAAGCCTGTGTGTTACTCGGAGTACAATGGTGCTATTAGAAATATTAACTAAAACAGAGTTTGAATGCTAATAGGAAACTACAATTTTCCCTCTATCCTATAACTTTGTTCCTAGTTTGACTTGGCTCACTTTTTAATAAAGTCAAAGTTTTGTGTGCAGATGTGTTCAGAAGAGAGAGTAACAATATGAACCACATATTTTTTATTCCTAAAAATAAAATGAGAAACAAATTTTGCAACCAGGACTTACGGAGTACGGGTTACTAACAGTAATAATAGGAGAAATTACTAATAATAATGCTCCGTACAAGGAAACTAATATAAGTAATAAATACTACTCCATCATAGTAATAATAACAAATAATATCCCTAACCAAGGTAGAGACAACTTAGACACATGCATATCACTATTTTCTTTTTAAAGTTTCTAGCAACTCCAAATTGGATCTACAGCATTTATTGTTTTTCCAAGTTATCATCATTTGAAATCTATATATGTGTATGGGATTCAGTGCAGCTTGTTCCATGATTTGTATGTGTGTGATTTCATAGTGTGCTAGTTATTCATGTGCGTGGGATTTCATAGGGTGATCGAACAGATAAACGAGACACTAGTGCTTTCAATACATGGAAAGATGTTATCATACCTGGGAATGTTGATGATGGGATGACTACCTCTGGGTCTAGGCTAGTTGAGCCTTTGCCTTTGTCAAAAAGGAAATACTTGGCCAATTTTCTAGGCCGAGCACAGGGAAAGGTCGGTCGTCTTCAATTGATCAAGCTTGCTAAGCAGTTCCCAGATAAGGTTTGTCAACTTGTCTTCACATTGTAATGATATCTGGCTATAATCATAAAGTTAATGATAGGTAAAATATCATCCCAAAGATTTTTGCACCTTTAATTCCATCTGCAGTTGGAATCTCCAGAGTTGAAATTCAGCGGTCCTGAAAAACTGGGAAGAGTGCAATATTTCCAACATCTTCGCAATGCCAAGTTCTGCCTCGCTCCACGTGGCGAATCGTCATGGACCCTTCGCTTTTATGAGTCCTTTTTCGTGGTAATCACATTTTCCCCTCCCCCCACCCACCCCCTGTACTTGTGGGTTCAACTTCCTGCTCTCCATATTTTTCTGAATCGCGTTTACTTGTTATGCCGAACAGGAGTGTGTTCCAGTTATCTTATCAGATCATATAGAAATGCCATTTCAGAATGTCATAGACTACACCATGATATCAATCAAATGGCCATCCACTCGGATAGGACCCGAACTTCTGGAGTATCTAGAATCAATATCTGGTTGGCTAGCTTTGCGTTTGTGTCTTTGTCATTTCACATTTCACACTGATCAATTTCATATCATTTTATATGTATACTCTTTTTTCTCTTTTCACAGATAGGGACATCGAAGAGATGATAGATAGAGGCAGAAAAGTGAGGTGTCTGTGGGTTTATGGTCAAGCTTCGGATGCTTGTTCCGCGTTTAATGGAATCATTTGGGAACTTCAGAAGAAAGTTAGGCAATTCCATCAGTCCACAGAAACATTCTGGCTTCATAACCGAACCATTGTGAATAGAGATTTGGTGGAATTCCACAAATGGAATCCACCCATGCCTTTACCTTGAGACTGCCTTTTTTTTCCCTTTAGGTTATATTCTCGTCAACTTATTTTTTACTTATTACTTATTCTTATTAGAATCAAATGAGATCATATCAAACCAAAGATAGCTTTAAATATAAATGCACTGAGATTAGATCAGAACTAATCAGAGAACATGACTTTAATCCACAGTTTTTCAATTTGTCACCGTGCAAAATAGCAGTTTTTCATTAAGTTATACATGAAATTTCTCTCTTTTATGATTCTTTTGTGAACACAAGCTCTATGTGTATAATATGTGGGTGTTTCTTTGTACTGATGTTTATTGACGTATTGTTTAAACTAGTTTTGTTTACTTCTAGGCTTCTTATACATTAAATTTTTTTTCGTGAAAATAAAATGATTTTAAAGGTATATAAGTTATTTGAAGATATTCATAATAGGTGAGAGGTAGTTTTGTGAGTAATATAGTCAAAATAGAGAAACAAAAAAATGACTTAAAAATTACTAAAACTTATTTATTTTTATTTGATTAATAACATCTTTATAAGTCAACTTAAGAGTACAAAGATACATCATCTAGATTTATGAGTTAAAACATTTTATAAATAATTTTAAAGAACTTATAAATATACAAAAACATTCATTATAAATAAAATATTTTCAACAAATCTTACCACACTACGGTTGGAGTACCTACGATGCTTCATTTCTAAAATTTATCGTTTTTATCTTCCTAACCTTCCCGGTAAAACTCCTAACTGGCCCCTACCCTAACGCATCATCGCACTTCATCCAATTGCTCCACTTTTATTTGCGTCAATAGTTTAGCCACAAAGTCAACAAAATCAAAGGTGATGCAAATTTATGGGTTACGAGGGTGTGTGGGGGTCAGGGTCGAGTTAGGGAGTTTATCGTAAGTATCCAAACGGGATGTTGTAAAATACTAAAATTTGTTAGTAAGTCTTTTTATATGTAAGATTAAGCCTCTTCGATAAATAATTTAAGGATAAATGACGGATCGGAAAAGAAGAAAAAAACCCATTTTTTTATCATCTTTAATGGGTATTCATAATAAACTAGAGAATGAATTCACAGTACTCCCTCTCGCTCCCTCGTCCAAAAGCTAGCAAGCAAGAAGTGGAAACCGGTCGTGTCTTGAGCTTGATGCATTGCTACCAGCTCTTGCAGTCTTGCACCATGCCAAATATTTTTTCCATACAAAATTATCTTCCCGCTTTGATTTTACACGTAAATTAACAAAAAATAAAAATTGTATTTGACTTTTCATACTTGTTTTAGATTATTGTAAAAAGTGAAATAAAGTGTAGGTATGAAAAATAATTAATGGGTAAAAGTGATGGTAGTAATATGGTACAAAGAAAAAACATTTGCCAAAAAAAGAAATAAGAAAATAGTTTATAGACGGACAAATAAGAAAAGTAGGTAGATGAATTATAGACGGAGAGAGTAAGAAATTTGCTCACAAACTTATTATTTTCTTATTAAAAGTATCCGTGACACTACCGATAATAATAATCGTCTATAAATTTACATGTGTACAAGATATATAACCTTCAATTATTTCTATATGTTTTTGAGCAATTATATACTCCGTAATATACAAAAGTAAAAATTTACTTTGCATAAATATGATTATTATCCGCGATGTCAAAATTGGCTCTATATTGGATGACCCTAAATTTATAAAGTAGTCCACTAATTATATAATGGACGGTTAGAAATAAAATCTTACATATAATGATGGATATTGATATTGCTAAGTTGGTGAAGGTCTCCTCCGAAATGGAGGTGGGGCGGGGCTTTATTATTATTATTATTATTATTATTATTATTTTTATTATATTTGTTGTTGTTGTTGGAATAATCTGGAAAAAATTAAAAGAATCTGAAAAAACTAGAAATAATTAGAAGATCTAAAAAGACTTTTATCAAAATATTTTGTGTGTATTTATATTATTCTCATTCTAATTCTTGTTGTTATAAATTATTATTATTATTATTATTTTTATTATTATTATTATTATTATTATTATTATTATTATTATTATTATTATTATTACCGAGCATGTGAGCATTCTTTTTTTTTGTACATTCTGTTTACTCGGTATTTAATTTGGTCTTGAATAGAGTGAAGTTGGGTACATATCTCAGAGTAGTACAATTTTATTTGTTGACTGTCCAAAAGTTTTATTTTAGCTTCGTCCTTTTTTAGTAATAAAATTACGCTTTTGATATGATTTATCATTCATAAATGAATTATAATCGTAAAGTTATGTTTTCATGATATGTTTGACCCGTCAAATGAAGACTTTAGAAATCGAGAGCGTTTGAAAACCAAACATATACTCCCTCCGTCCCCTGTATTTGTCCATATTTGACTTTTGGAACTATTCATCTAATCACTTTGACTCATCAAATTCTCTCAATGTGTAAGTCTAAATATATTCATGTGTGATATTGTTTGATTTTTCTTAACATATAGATTATTAATATATAATTTTTATAATTTTTTAATATACAAATTACAAGATAAAATGGATTAAAGAAGTGCATTGGATGGTGTGTAAAAATGAAAGTGGACAAATACAGGGGGACGGAGGGGGTATTAAGTTATTAACACATATTTCAATTAAGAAATCATAATTGTACACAAAAAAAAAATTGTACTCCACTTGTACCTTGAAAATATGTATAGTATTTTGTGATAATATGATGCTTTATAATAACACAAGATATTAGTATAATTTTTTTGATTGATCTAACACTTTTGTCAGTGAAAATTGTCTTTAAAATAGTGGTATATCAACTTTTTGGGTTATACGGCTTGGTGTACCCTCAGTACCATTGGTTTCACTTTTCAAGAATTGTATTATTAACATCTTTAGTTAATTTGCATGCTCTAACAAAAAATGATGATATGAAACTCAATGAAAACAAATTTAATAGGCTCTTAATATTTTGATCGATTTGATTTTCATGAATTTCAATTTAATACTTTGATCATTAATATTTATATTTATACATAAATATATTTTATAAAATTTGAGACTTTAATTTGTATTCCAAAGCTACGTTTAATTTCAAAAGAAAACCATTAATATTAAATTTATATTGAATATAATGTATTTTTTTCACAAATCAATTTCAAAATTTACAAACTTTAATCAAGATAATTCAAATGAAAAATTAAATTTGGACAAAAGAAGTAAATAACAAGATCTCTCATGGTTACATTTTTTCTTACAAATCTCCATAAATGGTCGATTTAAAATATAAATATATTGTAAAATTAAAATTGATGGTATGTGCGTATACAAAATTTAACATAAGTGCACCAGTTTTATATAAGCTAATCCTTGTTATCCACGTTGGTGTACGACAAAACTAATATTCCTTCTCCCGAAACTAATTATTGGAACTAAATTGTTGATAATACTCCCTCCGTCCACCTAAGATCTTATCTTCCCATTGCACGTTACGAGACTTGATCCACTTTATTTTCAATTCAATTTATTTGAATATAGGAATAAAATTTTAATATAAAATCTATGTAGTAATAAACTACATAAAAAGTTCTACAAAACTAGAGGTGACAACACTATATTATTTTATGAAATGAGTAGTAAAAATAAACAAACAAAGTGAATAAAGTTTGAACGTGTGAATAGTGTCTGAGAAGATCTATGGTGGACAGAGGGAGTATTTGAATTATTTATTCATCCAATAAAAAATTTTCACATATTTTAGACTTTTTATTCTTGATGAATGATGACCATCTAAATTTAAAACATACTCTATTCGTTCATTAATTTCTTTCACACTTTTCTTTTTAGACTATTCATTTTTTTTATTTTCAATTTTGACAAATATTTTTTAATTAATGTGTCATTATATCCCTACTTTTTTTATACATTATTCCCTTTATTTATTCATATCAAGAGCAACATATGAGAAATCTCTACATTTCTTATTAATTTTTCTTAGTTTTTGTGTCAAGTCAAACCACAAATTTTTTTTAGTCTGAGGGCCTTCAATCAAATGAATTTATGGTTTTACCCCTTATTTTACACTTATCTTACTAGAGTAGAGAGTAAGACGAGTAAGACCAATAGAGTAGGGAGAGTGCCTTCCTATAAAGTTCAGCCACGTGGGTTTGGAACCCATCGGATTACAATCTCCCCCTCCCCACATTTCGCTCACGCATTAGGAGTGGGTAGACCGGGCCGGTCCTGCCCCGTGACCTTCTTTTCTTTCACTCCCATTTCCCTATATAAACACGCAGACAAACGCACGCACTCTCTCCCATATACTCTCATGTCTAAAACACCAGCCATGAACCAACCAATCCCCAAATTTTCTCTTTATCTAATCCATTCTTGAGCCGTTTCTATCTTATTCTGGCCCCGGGTTTCCTTCTAGATTCATTCTTTGCTTTGCTTCTTCTGTTTAACCGCATTGCAGCTGCAGCCATGGCTGCCCTTGTTCACATTCTGCATTTCGTCGCCGGAATCTTTGGTCACTCTTTCTTTCTTTCTTTCTTTCTTTGTTTCAATGTTATCATCAAGATTCAATCTTTCCTTCTTAGCTTGTAGTTAAATTTCTTTATGTATTGATTATTTAATTAGTGGTGATTTCCTTTCATGATTTCTTGTTGACTTGTTCGTTCTTTATTAGGAAATGCGACTGCTTTGTTCCTCTTCCTGGCACCACTGTAACTTTCAAGAACTCTCCTTCTTCTTCTTGATCTTACAAGTTCAGACTTATCTCTGTTTTTATAACGTTTTCTTGAATAATATTTGTAGGATTACATTCAAGAGGATCGTGGCCAAGAAATCCACAGAACAGTTCTCCGGCTTGCCCTACGTCATGACCATGCTTAACTGTTTGCTTTCTGCTTGGTAACAAATCCATCCCTCCTTTAATCTTCCTCTTATTCATCTGTAAAAAATACATCTTTTTCTGTTATTCCCCGTTTTTTTAAACTAAAAATGTGTTGGAATTGGATCTATGTGTATGATAAACAAAAGGTATGGGATGCCATTTGTGTCACCGGACAACTTGCTGGTTAGCACAATCAACGGGACTGGGGCAGTGATCGAGTTCATCTACGTCATAGTCTTCCTTGTGTTTGCACCCAAGAAAGGGAAGAAGAAAATAGGGGCACTTTCGGCTTTAGCCCTTTCTGTGTTTGCTGCAATTGCACTGGTTTCCATCCTTGCTTTACATGGAAATGTAAGGAAGTTTTTCTGTGGCGTAGCTGCCACCATCTTCTCCATTGCCATGTACGGTTCTCCCCTCTCAATCATTGTAAGCTCTCACATCAGCTAGCACTTGTGCTTGATTAATTTACTCTTGTTAAGTATGTTCCCTGTTTGTTTTTTTTTGTTATTGTTCTTAATTGGTGATTAAGTTTTAATTTGTGTGTGTATAGAGGGTGGTGATCAAGACCAAGAGTGTGGAGTTCATGCCATTCTTCTTGTCTCTCTTTGTGTTCTTGTGTGGCACTTCTTGGTTCATCTTTGGGCTGCTTGGGAAGGACCCCTTTGTTGCTGTAAGTACACACACACACACACACACTTGAAATCAAACCATTTCTTCTTTTCAAGAACTAAAGAATTTCAATTCTCACTTTGTAATTGCCAAATCAAACCAGATTCCGAATGGATTCGGGTGTGGGTTGGGAGCGGCGCAGCTGATCTTGTACGCCATTTACTGCGACCGGAAGAAGTCAACCACCCAAACACCAGCATCACCGGGAAAGGCAGTGGAAATCACTGGCAAACTCCAAGAAGAAGAAGAAGAAGAAGACATGAAGATGAAGAAGGGGCAAAACCAGTCAATAAGAGGAGGGGATCTGGTTTAGATAGACTTATAATAAGAATGTGTATGCATGTGTTGTGATTTTGGAAATGCTTCTCTCTGTGTTGAATGTTGATGGATTGATCTTTGTGAACCAATTGCGTGTTGTGTGAGTGTTGATTGGTCTTTTTGTAAGAGTCACATTTTCAGTGCATGAGTGTTGATCTCATCAACTTTATTCTCTTGTTAGATTGACTTGCACGTTTTTTTATCAAATTAATTTATTATGTGCTTTTTGTCTTCCAAATTTGCCAAGAGATCTGTAGTGCCGAGGAGGACTTGATTGGATGGTGGGGACATTAAGGGTGTGTTTGGTAATGGGAGAGGAAATTGGTGGAGAGGTAGTCTATAGAAGAGAGAAGAGATAAATTGATGAGAGATAGGTGGCTTTGCGGGGAAGCGGGACAAAAAACTAAACAAAACAAATGAGCCCCCATGTGGGATCCCATTAGGGTATGGTTACTTTCAAAAAATTGATGATTTTCACCTTGGCAAACCTCTCATCTTCGCCTCCATCAATTACATCTCACAAGATTTAGTTGACTTTGGATTTAAAATTTGACTCCAAAGTCAACTAAATCTTGTGGGGTGCAATTGATGAGGGTGAGAGAGTTCACAAGGGGGCCGTGACGGAGTAAGAACTATCAATTTTTTGAATGGAGTACCATACAGACTTCGGATTACTCTATAACATTGAATCTCTATATCATGAGAACCAAGATAAACAAAAATAGGGAAGATATGGGAATGAAAACATAAGTGAAGTGCTAGTGAAATTTATTTTAGAACTTGGGCCAATTTTGGGCAGCCACTTGAGGCTTCATATGGGCCGATGAAAAGGCTCACCCAGACCTGATTGAAGTGTGGGCCTGACGAGGTTTGGACTGAGTCGAGACGCTATATTACACAAATTCTCTTGGTCTAAGCTTATTTGCACGCATATCATTTAATGCCCTACACATATATTCTCTTATAAGCGTTTCGTGTGTGTGGCTGCACATATATTCTCTTGTGGCTTACAATCATCATATATTCGTTACACATATATTCTCTTGTAAGCGTCTCGCTCTCTACTGGATATATATATAAGCTTGTAAGCGTCTCGTGTGTGTAAGCGTCTTCGTGTAAGTGGGTAGAAACCGTCATTTCATTCTCTTGGTCTAAGCTTATATATATATACCCACCCACACACACACCAAGGTTCCCATGACATTACCCGGCAATGTCATGTGATGACTCAAGGGCGTTCCGGTGTCCCGTTCGTAAAATTGACGGTTTCTACCCCCTAACTCTCCCGGTAAACCCCCCACCCTGCCCTGACCCGAACACACCCCCTTCAATTGCACCCAACAAGTTGATTTTGACCACACACAATTTGGACTCCAAAGTCAAAATCAACTTGTGGGATGCAATTGAAGGGGGTGATGGGTGTGTTTGGGTCAGGGCGGGGTGGGGGGGTTTACCGGAAGGGGTTAGGGGTAAGAACCGTCAATTTTACGAACGAGACATTGAAGCGCCCCCGGGTGTGTGGTGTGTGTGTGTGCGTGTGTGTGTGTATATATATATATATATTCAATTCCTCGAGATGTTAAAAAAATCTAAATTTGTGACATCTTATTAGAGAGATTCATAATTATGTCATTCGATTAGAGAGACTTTAAATTTGTTTATAAAATTTAATTAATATTATATGTTTTTTTAAATAATTTTGTTGAAAGTCTTTTAAAAATTTTCTTTTTTGAATATTAATTTGACACACTCAATCATTTTTAGATAAGTAAACAAAGTTCCACCCACAAAGTCAAAATTGAAAAAAAAAAAATCTAGTAGCTGGAGCGTACATAAAATCAAAAATCCCGAACGGGCACTACGACCATTTGACCTCCTTTGAGATTTTGAGTGAGGCCCTAGAGAGAGAGAAGAGAGAGAGAGAGGATTGATTATTCATATGATGATAGTACCATAGATAGACCGAAAAGGGAAAGAAGGGAATGAAGCGAATTATTCAATCTGATAGAATACAAATTTGACGTCCGCCCCAAGAACCCCCTCCCACACACTCTCTCTCACTCCACACGATTTTCTCTCTCTAAATTTTACAGCTCACCAGAGCTCTCTCCTTCTTCCCTCTCCATCACAGTCTCCAAATTAACAGACGAAAGAAGACTCTGGAGCTCTGCACTCAACTGCAGTACAGCTCGCATTTCAAATTGTGCATGTTAAGATGCATTCAATCCGCAGGGTGGACGAAGAACGGGCATTTATCTCAGTAGATATTCATATTTGTGTGCGTTTTCGTGTGTGTGTCTGATTGTGCTACAAATGCCAAGTGAGAGGAACTGCAGCGCCGTGTTGAATTGTGATCAATCAGGCGAAGCTTCGTCTGCCTCGTGTTGAAATCTGCTTTTGGTAAGCCTTTATTGGTATGCATAGAGATGTATGTATCTGTTCCTTGTTTTATCTGTGTGTGGAGTTCTAGTTTTAGTTTTTTAATCTGAATTTTAGGCCAGCATTTAAGATGTAAACCCTAGAGTTTTTATTTTGTTTAGTAGAGTTTTGGATCAGGGTCATTGTAGATTTACAATTATGGGCTGGCAGTTTGACCTTTCTCATTGAATTTATTGCCAAAGACCTCTCTCTCTCTCTCTCTCTCTCTCTCTCTCCCTATTTCTGCCTTGGGACTTAGTGGCTAAAAAATTACTATGTATCTTTTCTGGTTTTGGGGTTTGTTTTCTGGGTTTAATTGCAACAGAAGGATATTAATATTTGGAATAAAATTTGGTATAAGAACTAAAAATTGTTACGAGTAACACTAATGCTGAGGTGGTTGAAACTTGAAAGCTCATATTCTGTATCACAACTAAACATAGTTAAGGCTGTTTAGCATAGCATGGCTAGGATCTAAGCATGATGCTTTTATTTATAGCACGTAGTACTTTTTAATGTTTTTTCTATTTCCTACTTGTATCACACACTGTTATGGGCACAAGTTATACAATTTCCTTTTTTTCCCTCCTCAATATATAGGCTTTGTAATGTTCAGCTTCAGTTCCTAATGTAAAGTACTTGACACATTGACACGCATGATCTCTTTTACCACTATTTGTACATTGAAGCCAGCAGCTGTCGGATTCCTGCCATTTTAAGAAGATTCTTTAATTGATTAGCGTGCATTGTGTTCACAGCCAGAACATGGTGCCACGAGGGGGTTCTACACCACTCGGTGGTGCCCAGTCTGTTCCGACTTCACTGTTTCGATCAAATTCTAGTCTATTGGGCGGTCAAGGAGGTTCATTGCCATCACAGGGTGGGTTTTCTCCTTTGGGGTCACCACGAACACAATTTGGAAACATGAATATGTTTGGTAATGCTCCCAATGTTGCATCTATCCTGCATCAATCTTTCGGAAACGGTGGCCCTACTTCTGGGCTATCTGGACCTGGATCTACTCAGAGGGGTCTCATTGATAATGGGGCTGAACCAGATCCACTGTCCGGCGTTGGAAATGGAATGGGTTATAATGCATCTCCTTCATCATCATTTGTTTCAGTGGCAACACCTACAAATTCTAATATGGCATCTCAAGTACAAGTGCAGCAGTTTCCTCATACTGCTGGGGATCAAGTAATGACAGATCAACAACCACAGCAGCTCAATCCCATTAACTTTCAGCACAATCAACAGCTGCCACAGTATTCTACCCCGGACAGTTCTCAATCACAGCAGCAACAGCAATTTCAACCAATGCGAAGTGCGCAAGGAAGTATTGCACCTGTTAAAGTGGAGCCGGAGGTCATCAATGATCAAACACCCCAGCAGTTGCGAAATCTAGCCACAGTAAAATTGGAGCAGCAGCAGCTACAGAATATGAGAAGTATTACGGCTGTTAAAATGGAACCTCAACATTCTGACCCATCATTGTTTATACAGCAGCAGGAGCAACAACATCCACAACAACAGCTTCTTCAGATGTCTAGGCAGTCCCCTCAAGCTGCTGCGATGGCCCAGCTTTTGCATCAGCAGAGACTCATGCAGTTCCAACAACAACAGCAGCAGCAGCTCATGAAGTCTATGCCTCAACAAAGAACCCCACAACAGCCACAATTTCATGCGCAAAATCCGGCTGGAAGGTCTCCAACAAAACCATATTATGAGCCTGGGATGTGTGCACGTCGGCTAACTAATTACATGTATCAGCAACAGCACAGGCCTGAGGTATTACCTCAAAATTTTTTTGCATCTCCCTTTAACAATGAAACACTATTATTTCTTGAGATATGCTCTCAAAATGACTTTCTTTTCTCATAGCCAAGGAATTTTTGCCCAAATTGTACGTTATTTTACAACTTCTCTTCTATTCATGCTTGTTTTTATTTTTTTGAATCAGGATTTTTAGTTTTTTAGCAGATTCAGTGTTCTTGATGCTTATTAAAGAAAAAAGCTTAGAATTGTTGTTTTGTTTTTCAGGATAACAGCATGGATTTTTGGAGAAAATTTGTAGCAGAGTATTTTGCGCCAAATGCTAAGAAAAAATGGTGTGTCTCAATGTATGGAAGTGGCCGCCAGACAACTGGAGTTTTCCCTCAGGTTTCTTGTCGCATAATTATATGTTCAACTTTTGTTAGGAATAGGATTGGCAATGCTCTGATATTTGATAATGCTTTCTTGATTGTTCTGTATTTTAGACAATGATGCATGCAATTATGGAGGAGAAAAGTACTTGATAATTATTATTTTGTAGGTGTTGTATTGATTGTTTAACTTCATAAATGTGGTTATTTTTCAAAATACTGCAGGATGTGTGGCATTGCGAAATTTGCAACCGTAAGCCTGGGCGTGGATTTGGTATGTTTCCCCGACATGATCTCGCACATAACCTTTGATTGTCATATTACATGTTTTTTGGAAGTATTTCTGGACTCTGGTTTATACTAGTAGTAGAATTGTAGATGCCACTCTTAAGTTCCTGTTAGGTTATCTGAAACTTGGCTCATTGTTCCAACAGAGGCAACTGTTGAGGTCCTGCCTAGACTTTTTAAGATAAAGTATGAAAGTGGCACATTGGAGGAGCTACTCTATGTCGATATGCCCTGTGAGTATCAGAACTCTTCAGGCCAAATTGTCCTAGACTATGCCAAAGCAATTCAAGAGAGTGTCTTTGAACAACTTCGCGTTGTCCGTGATGGCCAGCTTCGAATTGTATTCTCACCGGACTTAAAGGTCATTCATGTTCATAATATTACCTTAATCATTTTTCACAGTTGTCTATGCCTTGACATCCACGTATTTCTTACTTCCTCCAATCTGGCCACCTTCTTAAAACGAAGCAACCCACATTACATGACAAATTCTATTCTTTTATTCATGAATTTGCAGATAGTCTCTTGGGAATTTTGTGCCCGACGTCATGAAGAGCTTATACCTAGAAGATTGTTGATACCTCAGGTTCATAATGTCCTTTCATTTGTACTACTGTTGTGCATAGATTGCTTTTCTGTTTCTCAGTTTTCTGCCCTGGTTTTTGAATACTGCTCTTTTTTTTTTCTTTCTTGCGCTTTTCTTTACCCTTAGTTTGTTCTTTGCTTCCTTGTCGTGTTCTATGCTTTTTGTGTTGACTCTTGAAAACAGCCTCTCTAGTCTCTACTTTTGAGTAGGGTTAAAGTCTGCGTACACAGACCCTCCCTTGACCCTACTTTCGTGGTATGTCAGGGTTGTTGTACACGTTCCTGCTATTGGATAAGGCTTCTATCTCTTCTCACCTTTACTTATATTTCTATCTAACCATGAAATGATGTCTAGTACTTAACCATAGCTTCTAAACTATATCAGATACTTCTTTAGTTTTCGATTGCATGTTTTGACTCTTGTTCTGCACTATTACCATGGTAAAAAGGATTGCATTTTGCAAGTAGAATCCTGTATTCAGATGTTGCTCATTTTCTAAATTTTAAGATCATAAATTTTGCAGTAAGAGTTTAATTCATTTCCATATGGAGCAAGTTTGCTAGTTGTCATACAGAGCATACTGTGCTGATTTGTATACTCATGTATTTTTATTTTATGATTTTTGTGAACAGGTAAGTCATCTAGGAGCTGCAGCACAAAAGTATCAAACTGCTACAACTCAAAATGCATCATCTAACATCTCTGTTCCCGACTTACAAAATAACTGCAATATGTGAGCCCCATATTTCTAACTAATGCTCTAATAAATGTTTGCATCTTGAAGCGTTGTTCACATTTAAGTTGAGCTGTTTTGAAAAGTCAAAATGATTTGTTTACATTTGAGTTATCCAATCATAGCTTCTACCTTCTTTAGCCACAGAGTTACTGGTACATTACTTTTTATCATACTATGATTAAACTTTTCTATAATAGCGAATCTTGTGGCATTGTACAAAGCTTTAGAGTGAATGTCCACATAAGTTTCTTCTACGTGAATGCATATGTTTTATCTTTTGATATTTCATTAACTTTATGTGTTTATCATGCATACTTTCAGTCCATTATCAATGTAACTAAAAGAGCCATCATTGACAACGTTTTCAATTCGAGCACGTAATGGACTTATCAAAATGGAACATTAAACTTGCTTTATGTTTTACTTTCTGTGAAGTGTCTGGGCAGTAAATGCACCTATACATCTAGGGTAGGGGTGGCTGTGGTCCTGGTTCAGTACATGAACCGGCAGTTCCAAAACTGTACCAGCAGGGGGGGGGGGGCGTCTGGTTTTAAATTTTGGATACCAAAACCGGCAGTTCAAGTCTCTGTTCTAATTATTATTACTCTGTATAATTATTATTATTTTGGATTATTATTTTTATTACAACTACTACTATTACTATTTTTGCCTTTTGACTGTTGTTGGGGGAATGGAGACTTGGATGCTTGGAACCAGTCAGAAAAAAGCCAGATTTTTTTTTAGCTTGAACCAGTTAGAACCCAGAATCCACTGGCAGAATGCTTTCCTGAACCAGACCAAAACCGGCCCATTTCCATGCCTAATCTAGGGTCTAACTAGACGGTCTCTCTGTTTTTACAGGGGTAGAACAGGGGTAAGACTGGGTATATCTTGATCTCCTCTATCCTTATGCAGTTGGTATTATGATTTATAATGGGTTGTTATATCATGCATACTTTGCTTTGCAACGTGTGTGCATAACTAGTAACTTTGAATTACTTGTAGGTTCGTTGCCTCAGCTCGTCAATTTGCAAAAGCTTTGGAAGTTCCATTGGTTAATGATTTGGGATATACAAAGAGATACGTGCGTTGCCTTCAGGTTTGCTCCTTACTCTACTTTTGTTGCTATATTGCTTTCAGCCCCCACTCCCGCCAAAAAAAGAGGAGAGAAAAAGTCACCTATTTGTATCATTTTGTTTATAATTATACATTACCTTGGGATGTAATATTTGTTTCCTCTTAATAAATGTTTATCAGGATTACTGATGTATTTGTCTTTTTCTCAAACAGTAAACACTTAGGCATAAGGTTCACTAAAACACGTGAACCTGGTAATAAGAGAGGCATCCAAACTAAATAGTTATTGCCGTCTAACTCAATTTTCACCTTAGAAATATTTCTGTGCAACAGTAAAGTCATAGTATAAAGATTCCCCCAAATGCAGGAACTTGGTAGTAGCTGTATGACTATTGAATAAGTCGGAGATTTGGCATACACATTAATTTTTTGTCTGATTCATTGTCCTTGGATGTTACTTTATGTGTTATGATGCATGTGCTTTTTATGCATACTCCACACCATTTTGAATGCAATAACCAATAAGCTTCATATTCCCTTCCATTTTATAGTGCAGGTTGAGCCGGGGGTCTCTTGGAAACAGCCTCCCTGCTTCCAAGTAGGGGCAAGGTCTGTGTACACACACCCTCCCCAGACCCTACTGTAGTGGGATCCAACTGGGTTGTTGTTGTTGTTGTTGTTGTATTCCCTTCCATTTTATTCATGCCATCGGAATTGGTAAATGTATGACTTCGTTGGTGCTTGATAGATATCGGAAGTTGTTAATAGCATGAAAGATTTGATTGACTATAGCAGAGAAATGGGGACAGGACCTATGGGTAAGTTTTGTTTGCTTTGCTTTACTAGTTTATATCATGTTGTTCCAGAGTATTGCACCTAAATGTTGGAAATTAGATATCAGTGGGGACATAGTTTCTTTTTTGGTACATAGATGTGGTTTTGCATTCTTTGATAGGATAATAGTATTAGTCAAATAAAAAGGACACTATTAGAAGTTTTAAATAGGAATAGGTCCTTATAGACTCAGGAAACAACCAACTAACAGGACCTACTAAATAACAGAAACAAACTATAATACAAATACTATGTTAACTGAATATATAAAAATAATGATTGTAGTAGGTGTAGTAGTAGTAGTAGTAATAATAATAGTAATAGTAATAATAATAATAATAATAATAATAATAATAATAATAATAATAATAATAATAATAATACTAATATCTCCCCACAAGTTTGAGCTGCATGGAAAGGAGAAGCATGCAAAAGAGTTACTTGTTGGATATCGACATATCTATTGTAAGATAGAGGAAATCATTCCGTTTATCTTTTTTGATCATTGGGTGTTGATTTTTGAAGATGGAAGGGGAAATACATTTTCTGTAGAACTTGATGAAGAGGATAGATCAAAGAGGAATAAAGATCTTATGACTATGAATTGGAGAAGAAAGTAAACGAAATCACGAAGATAGGGCACATAGCTCCTATGACAGAATTAGCTAGGGGAAGAAAAGTAAAACCATACCTCTCATACTATGATGGAGATGAGTAACTAGTAGATGTACTGAAAGATGCAGAGGCACCCTACTGGATGGATGCCCGCTGAACTGAGAGTTCCAAACTAAAGAGAAATTTCTGGAGAATAAATAGAGTATAAAAGAACTATAATACAAAGACTGGGTTGACTAAAAATTTTACTTCATATTATTATTAATTTATTATTATTGTTATTATTATTACTATTATTATTACTAGTAGTAGTACTAGTATATTTCACAAACCATTGCTACACTTCTGTCTTTCTAACTAGAGTTCCTCCAGTTTGCTAGGAAAATTCTGAAACTACAATTAGAGTTTGGCTTGTGATTATTTGATAGCTGTATACTATTATCCGTTCATTTGTGCTTATGTCACAAGTATGACTATGCGAAGACATCATATGTGACACTGTTTGTTAACTCTTTTTGGGTGTTTTGCAGGAGAGGACAAACTGTAAGGAAAAAATTAGAAAAAGTTGTTAAATTAATGGGAATATTCAAGTTAGTGAAAAGAGTGGATTGCCTTCATGTTTGGTTCTAAAGATTAAGAGGAGAAAAATAGAATGAGAAGTAGTAGTATTGTTCTTAAATTTATAAAAACACACATTGTTCATGCTTTCTGTGAATTATAGGACATATTTGTTGTCATGTTTGGTACTACAGAAGAAAATAAATGGAGGGTGAAGAAGTATTTGTTATTACATGTTCAAAAAACCACACTGTTGATGCTTTCCTCGAATAATAAGCAATGATAGAAAAGAAAAAACTAAAAAAGGAAGCCTTCTCCTCCAGTTTCTTTGCAACCCGTGTGAAGAAAGACAAATTCTGGAACCCACATTTTTATATATTTCCTTGCTATTTCTCTAGTGTACCCAACACGAAGCAAATACTACATTTCTTCCATTTTTCCTCTCCCTACCTTCAGCTCCCTTCTGTTTCTTCCTTGCCAAACAGATTAACATTGTGTCAGTGAGAGTACACACTTTGATTTCTTTTTTGAGGGATTCTATTATGCAGTACTAAAAAATATCATCATGTATCAGCCTTTTGAACCATAAGCGCGCGCGCACACACACACACGCCCTCTGTCCCATAACTGAAGTCCCAAAACGAATTACGATGTTTGACTGAATTCATTTTCAATTCAATTTATTTAGATGATGGTATGAAATTTTAAAATAAAATTTATGTATTTAAAAACTACATCAAATGCTCTATAAAACAAGATGTGGCATAGATTATGTTATTTGATTAACCAAAAAAAGTAAAGAAAAACATTGATCAGTAAATAGTGTTTATGACTTTGGTTTTGGATGGGAGAGAGTATATCATATTTGTCTTTGTGTTTCCACAGAGAGCTTGTCCAAGTTTCCTCGAAGGACGAACTTTTCACCTGCTACTCACAATCAATCTCAGCAGCACAATGAGGAGGATCAGCAGCCACAACAACAGAATATGGGTCAGAACACCTCCAACCATGATGATACTTTTGTTCAAGCTACTCAGGTTCAACATGCATCTGGAAATTTAAACGGCCCTTTGAGCTCAGTACCCACTACTACTTCTAGTAGTAATGTTGCCGGACGACTGCTGAACCAAAACTCCTCCATGAACCCTAGGGGGAAAAATCAACCCCCCACATTGAATGGTAGTGGTGGTGGTGGTGGTGTAACCACCAGTCCCTACACCGGATCTGCAGCACTTCAAATGCCTTCGCCTAGTAACTCTAACCCTTCTCCGTTCCAGCCTTTGAACCACCCCCCATCTTCATCTAATAATAACCCTCCACCACAAACTTCACATAATCTCTTACCATCACCGGGATCACATATTAATTCTGCAAGTTCCCCAGGTGATATCATGGTGGGGGCTAACGAGTCACAGAGCTCCGTGCAGAAAATCATAAATGAGATGCTGATGTCCTCCCAGCTTGCGGGGGGTGACACGAAGACTATGAATAGGGTGTTGGGAACAAACAGTAACCCTGTCCTTAATGGCAGCAATTGCCTTGTGGGAATGAATGGGAATGCTGCAGGCGTTGGATTCCGAAACATAGGAAACGGGATCAACAGCCATGGCGGGTTTCGAAGTGGATCTGTGAATAATGGAAGGGTAGGCATGGGGGCTTCCATGGGAAGAGACCAGAATACGAACCAACATCAGCAACAAGATTTCCCGGGAAGTCAACTGCTCAATGGTCTTGGATCTGTCAATGGTTTCAACAGTCTTCAGTTTGATTGGAAATCATCTCCTTAAGAGGACACCAATCCATGTTCCCGAGCCCAAATCTTTGCTCGAGACGTTCTTCTTGATGATATATATATATTTATAGAGAGAGAAAGAGAGAGCCACGTTCACTCACCGTCTGATTAGTAGGGAATACTATTGTCCACCAAATGGTGATGAAGAGATAATTTGACACGGGGCCACAGTTTGTGAGAAAGGAAAGGAAAGGGGAAGGAGAGTATAGTGTTTGGAGTGTTACCGGGGAGGACAGGCAGAATCATTCTTCTAACTTCGTTTTGCCTGATTTACCATATAGTTTGTTTATTATTTACTTAGCAGCCAGCCTTTGGGAGGAGGAAATTTTTAGGGCTATTGGCTTACCACCCTCACGTTGTCTCTGCACAATCTGCAGAGCATGACATTGTATTGTGTATATATATATATATATACATATATATTACTCTGGATTATATACTTATTCAGGAAGCAATTTTTAGTCGTAGAGTTTTTCAGAGATTTGACCCATCTTATTTCACAAAGACTGGTGGTTCTATATGGTTAGAAATTCCTCATAGATAGATATGATGGATGGCAATACACTACGCCTATTTTTGTGAGTAAATTTACACAATCACCTTTATCTTTATAAATACAGTCAAATGTACTTCATACCTACTCCCCTCCTATATGCTCTGCTTTTTTTTTCTTGTTTTCTTTATACTCCCTCCGTTCTAAAACGATTACAACATTGTACTGAACGAAGCAAATTTTTAAGTTTTTTCAATTTATTTCATGTAAGGATTGATATATAAATAAAAATACGTTAAAAGTTTTCGTGATTTTTGAATATTGATAAGAATATTTTATTTTACAAATAATTAATGAAAATATAAAAATAAATAAAAGTTCTCGTGATTTTTGAATAATGAAGTGTTGCAATCTTTTTGGGAGGGAGCCTCTTTTCTAATTATAGAAAGACTATTCACCTTTTATGCTGCTAGAAGACTATTCACCTTTTATTCGGCCCATACCCAGAGGGCCCGGAACTGCAGCAAGGCGCGGAAGGGGAACAAGTGGGCCGAGTGTGGGAAGGGCTTAGGCCCATGAGGATATTCAAGATTTAAGGAGATTAGATTGTAATAGGAGATAGGTCACTGGATTTCAAGATTTAAGATTTAAGGCGCAAGATTAGGGGGTGAGATCCGATTCTTTTTGGGACTCCGATACCTAATTTGTTTTCTCATGATATGTACTCCCTCCGTCCCATTGTCTTTGTCCACTTACCTTTTGGCACATCATCTAATGTACTTCTTTAATCCATTTTATCTTGTAATTTGTATATTAAAAAATTATAGAAATTATATATTAATAATCTATATGTTAAGACGAATCAAACAAGATCACACATGACTATTTTTAGGCTTACACATTGAGAGAATTTGATGAGTCAAAGTGCTTAGATGAACAGTTCCAAAAGTCAAAAGTGGACAAAGACATTGGGACGGAGGTAGTATAAATAGACCCTCTGTTAAGAGAGAGATAGGAAGATTATTCAATACACAACATATTGTGAGATACACTTTTTATTCTTATTTTCTTGATTGGATCTTGAGATCCATCACTCGTTTTTTACACTTATTCAATTTACTATTTACTACATGGCCAAGAGCAAGAATAGAAAATCAAGTATTTTTTAATTTTACATTAAAATTACGTTAAGTCAAAAATGAAAAGAAAGATATTAGAATTGGAAACAAAACAATTTGGGTGACAATAGTTGAAGTTAAATTGAAACAGAGGAAGTAGAATTTGAATTGTAAGAAAAAATTCACGGAGTATCTTTTACTTTTGCATTCATCCTTAAGTAAAAAGAGATGTTAGAGTTACAAACATAAATGTTACTCCGTACAAAGTACATGGGTTTTCCGTTTATGAACTTCAATTTTATTTTTTTATTATTTAAAATCATTTTATCCTCTTAAGTAGGTTCAAAAATACTCAGATTCGTAATATTAATGTGAATTGGAGACATTTGTATTTGTGACTTTAGTATTTCTTTATTTGGTGTGACTGTCATTTT
>OOIL02004392.1:32971-46341 GCA_900332095.2 Cuscuta campestris | reverse complement strand
AAATTGAACCACAACATGCTGATCCATCTTTGTTTATTCAACAGCAACAACAGTTACTTCAAATGTCTAGGCAGTCACCTCAAGCTGCTGCCATGGCCCAGCTTTTGCATCAACAAAGACTTATGCAGTTCCATCAACAGCACCAACAACAACATCTCTTGAAGGGTGTGCCTCAACAAAGGAATCCACTTCAGCCACAATATCAACCATCGAATATATCTTTTAGATCTCAAGCAAAACCATTTTATGAGCCTGGGATGTGTGCACGCAGATTGACTAATTATATGTATCAGCAACAGCACAGACCTGAGGTAAGAGCAATGCCTTGAAGATATCTTTGCTTACATCATATTGTTAAGTCAATAAAGCTTATATGGAACATGTCATCAAAATTGATGACTTTCCTATAACCTGAATTGGAGACCAAAATTAACCATTAATGTTATTGATGTACTTTCCATCATTTGTCATTATGACATTCTCACATTCTTTAGGCATTGTTTAATACTCCCTCCCCTCTGTAAAAGAGCCATGTTTTGCCAAATGTACAACTTTTAGATATATGTTTTTTATTGGTTAATTTGAGTTTAAAAAAAGTGAAAAGAATGTGGAGTAGTAATTTTCATATGATATACATAGTGGTTTTTTGCATTGTTATGGATTTTTTTGATCATTTAGGTTCTCTATGCTTAACAACTTGTTATTTTATAGGACAACAATATTGAATTTTGGAGGAAATATGTAGCAGAGTATTTTGCTCCCAATGCTAAGAAAAAGTGGTGTGTCTCAATGTATGGAAGTGGCCGTCAGACAAATGGGGTCTTTCCTCAGGTTTGTTTCCGCAAAATATTCATTTACAGTTCAACTTCAGCAAGGAGTGGCCTTACCTAATGTTTGCGTATGTTGTTTTTTATTTTAATGATGTTGCATGTTATATTGAAGAGGATACATACTTTTGATTGATGATGATTTTATATTTTAGGATTAATGTATGTCAATTATCTTAATTCCATATCCAACCAAATACAGTCGCTCTTCTGAAAACTGCAGGATGTCTGGCATTGTGAAATATGCAACCGCAAGCCTGGGCGTGGGTTCGGTATGATATTGTGTCATTCACATGTACTTTCGCATAATTGCACAGCCATCTGTTATCATATTCATGTTTTCTTTTTCCTGAAATGTTGGGTTTTTGTTATATACTCTGTATAGATGCGTAAACCTGTCAATCCCTCAAAGCATACGTGTGAGAATACTTTAGCAGTTTTTCTTGTTCATATAGTGCTTTACTGCTCCCTCTGCCACATAAAAAGTTCACACTGTGTGGGCACACTACTTGAGAAAAGTCAGAAAACTGGGAAAAATTAATAGCATAAAGATAAAACACAATATTTGAGGTAGTTGGTTGGGTAAGAGGGAAAAAGAAAAGAGGAAGTAGTTGATGTGATAGAGAGAGAAAATGTTAAATGTTACTCCCTCCGTCCGGAAATGTTTTTCCCGTGTTGACTTGGCACGCTTATTAAGGAATAGTAAAAAAAATGCAAAATTTTCAAAAATGCACATACTATAAACTTTTAAATCTCCTTTTATTATTAAAAAAGTACTAAAAAAGTATATTTGTGATAAAATAGAAGGGTATTATTGATATTTAGCCTTAAAAAGTATACTAAAAAAGGAAATGGGAAGAATATTTCCGGACGGACCAAAAAGGAAAATGGGAAGAATATTTCCGGACGGAGGGAGTATATCTAAATTAAAAAGTTTACCACGACCGAAATAAAAATATATGAAGTCTATTTTGAGTTAGTCATTAAAGTAAAGAACGAAACTTTTTATGGTATAGAGTAGTTGTTTTTGTGTTTCTGAATATACATTTATTATATATAAAAAGGAAAGGGATATCTCGGCTTCAAGTCTTCAACACATTTTTCAGAGCTTTGTACCTATTCCATTAATCCTTGAATTCTGATTTCTGCATTGGTATTAGTGTTTGAATGCACCTCACTGTTGTTACAGAGGCAACTGTAGAGGTCTTGCCTAGGCTTTTTAAGATAAAGTATGAAAGTGGCACATTGGAGGAATTACTTTATGTTGATATGCCTTGCGAGTATCAGAATTCTTCTGGGCAGATTGTCCTGGACTATGCAAAAGCTATTCAGGAGAGTGTGTTTGAACAACTTCGTGTTGTCCGTGATGGTCAGCTTCGAGTAGTCTTCTCACCGGATCTGAAGGTTACTTGTGGAGATTTGGGTTTTTTAATTATCAAGAACTATTTATATACTGAATGGTCTTTGATGTGATTTTCCATGTTGCTTATTCCCCCTTCCATTTAAAGAGAAGAAAGTCCAAGCTACAGAGTAATTTACTTTTCCCTTATTAACAGATCGTCTCTTGGGAGTTCTGTGCACGCCGTCATGAGGAGCTTATACCTAGAAAATTGTTGATACCTCAGGTTCAGATCTTTAATTATTTATAACCTGAGAAATTTACTTTTTACTTTTTTAGCTGTGTATGCTTGTCTTTTAGCTGAATGTTTTTTTCAGTTAATTTTCCCTCTTCAATTGTTGTGGGGATATAAGGGGATTTTTTGAAACTTGTTACATCTTTTCAGTTTCAAATTAATATCAATGTTTCTACTTGGGTCAATTTGTTTTGCAATTTCTTGAATGGAATTGTGTATCTGCCTCTATTGATTATTGATGAAGTTAAAAGTTAAAGAGGTCCTGTTCCCAAGGTCTAAATAATTAAAAGGTAATCTGTCACATTCTAAAGCTCTTTCCAGGCCATATTTACTTAAACGAATAATCTATTCACATAGTACTTATTTGCAAGGCAAATCCACTATTTTGGGTGTAGATGTAATGGGTTTGGTGTTTTGCGGAGTTATTAACAGGGGTTTCTTTGCTGTGTGAAACTTATTCTTTAATTTCAAATGGTTTTGTATAACCTTGACATGTTACTCCTTTTTCTTTGCAAAAAGTATATGATTTATGGTGTTCAATGCAGGTCAACCAACTTGGAGCTGCAGCTCAAAAATACCAGACTGCCAACCAAAATGCATCATCTACCATATCCGCTTCTGAGTTGCAAAATAACTGCAATCTGTGAGTTCCATGTAGTTACTACTTACTATACAATATTTCTTAAAATAAATCCATATCTCTCTTCCGTGTGACCTCCGAATGGAATATATTCTCAATATTGTTAGCCTAATGCCATTTGCTGCTATAGAGATAGAGATAGAGAGAGAGAGAGAGAGAGAGAGAGAGAGAGATTTTATGCCTAGCTTGTTGCATGGGTGCCTGCTTCTTTCGTGCCACTATCCTTTCTCATTCCTGTT
This sequence comes from Cuscuta campestris, assembly GCA_900332095.2. Classification (NCBI taxonomy): domain Eukaryota; kingdom Viridiplantae; phylum Streptophyta; class Magnoliopsida; order Solanales; family Convolvulaceae; genus Cuscuta; species Cuscuta campestris. The sequence continues at coordinate 43,001 of OOIL02004392.1, read as the reverse complement.
CCTTTTGTATTACATGTTTTTCAATGTTTCCCTTGTTTTGAGTCAAGGGTCTCTTGGAAACCTCTCTACTTTCCAAGTAGGAGTAAGGTCTGCATACACACACCCTCCCCACACCCCATTTTGAGTGATTTTACTGGATTTGTTGTTGTTGTGTAGCTTCAGTATCTTGTAGTTCTAGTTATCTAATTAATGAGGCAAAAACTTTGTTTAAACACCTTCCTTTAGTGGTTTGAGGTGATTGCGTACATGGTGCCAGACAATGTTTTATTTCATTTGATAGAGTGGTAGACCGTAGACTATATTGTTTGTATTGTGAATATACGTTCTGCATAAGCTAAAAAAACCTTTTGAAAAATCAAAGGTAGGTTGTGTAAATGTCTACAAATTCCACGCCTAAATCTACGTTTGGTAATGGAATTGTATACGTATGCGCCCGCTAAGGTATCTAGTTCTTGAGTAGTACAAGGAACTTTATTTTCCACAAGACTCAATCTGCTTATTTTGTTTTACATGTACTACTTTTTGTCAGCATATATGATTGTTTATTATTACGTATACCTTTCGGTTTCTTTCAGCTTTGTTACCTCAGCTCGTCAATTGGTGAAAGCCTTGGAAGTTCCATTGGTAAATGATTTGGGATATACCAAGAGATATGTGCGATGTCTTCAGGTATTCTCCTTATTCTTACACATGTCACATCTTACACAAGTTTATGTGAGTGAGCCTCCCTCAATCTCTTACTGCATGGTGTTCTATTGCTTTCGCTTATGTTCTAACTCAAGTTTTATTCCTGATGGACACTTCTCCCTGTGATTTTTGCTTTTTTGAGATAATCAAGATAGTAGGATATTAAGATCTCTGCCAAAGCATTCTTGTGAGATTCAAAATAGTAGGTTATTAAGATTTCTGTTGAATATAATTCACTCACAAACTTAACCCTAGTTTATTTAATTTATTAATTAGAGATTGGAACTGTACGCAACCGATATTAGTATTCTATCAGATTTGATGATGTTTTTGGTGTCATGATGCTATTTGTATTTCCATCATCTCCGATGGAGCCAAAATTTCACCATTTTTTGGCTTTGGGGTGTGATGGAATAAATCAAAATGGATCTCTAAACTATCTGTGCTTCTTTAATTAATGAAGTAGCAGTTAGTCAAGCAATGCAACTTTTGACGTTGAGCCGGGGGTCTCTTTGGAAACAGCCTCTCTACTTTCGAGTAGGGGCAAGGTCTGCGTACACACACCCTCCCCAGACCTTACTCTTGTGGGATTTAACTGGGTTGTTGTTGTTGTTGTAAATAAACTTTGTTACTCCGTATTTTGTTTCTGCTAAAAAAGGATGGTAATCATGTCTTCATTTGGTGCTAAACAGATATCAGAAGTAGTGAATAGCATGAAAGATTTGATTGACTATAGCAGAGAGACCAACATGGGGCCTATGGGTAAGCTTTGTTTACACTTCACTTTTCTACATGCATGCAAATGTAGGAAGTTGGACTGAGATTGGATTTTTTTTTGTTATTTGATGTTTATTAAGATCTATTTGTGTAGTTTGTTATTCTTCAATGAGAATGCAGCTTTTCATCAAAGTGAAGCATTGGAGTGCTCATTTGACTTCATATAACACTTTCCGCAATGAGCTTTCATTGACCATGCTGTGACTTTGTTACTCCTTTCCTATATTAGTGCTACATTTGGCCGAGCACTTTAAGAAGAATTGAATGAGTGTGATTTAACTTTATTTAGAAGAAAGGAAAATAATGTGAATCGCATTATGTTTTCTAAAAGGAAATGAGTGATTATTTTGAGATGGACATAAAAGGGAAGTGTTTGGGCCACATGAATGGGGGATTCTTTTTACCAGTTATTACTCTATGAAAAACATTTCCACTTCTTATTTTAGCTTTTTTTCAACTTTTAGTGCACGACTGTGAATTCCTTGACACTTTTGGTCCCTCCGACCACTTATCCGTCAAATTTTCTGTTCAACTGGTCGATATTCGGTGCCTCGGTGGATAAGTGACTGAAGAGGACCGTGGCAAGAAATATATAGTCGTGAGGCCAGAGGTGGAAATTTTTCTAATTCTATTATAACTTCTGCTCCCAGATACAATCTGATTGCTATTTCTGTCACTTATTAATGTGATATTGTCACGGGTTGTTTGTTTTTTTGCCAGAGAGCTTGGCTAAGTATCCGAGGAGGGCCAATGCCTCACCCATCTCTCATGCCCAATCTGAAGATTGGCAACAAGGTATGATGACTCAGAAGTCCAACAACCATGAATCTTCATATGCTCAGATGCTACCAGCTGGTTCCAATGTGAACAGTCCTATGAACTCAACTCCCGGTACTCCCACCAACAGCAACAGCATCGCTGGACTAATCCACCAAAACTCCATAAACTCAAGATACCAAAACCACCCCCACCACCACCACCACCACCCTGTGAATATGTCTTCTTCGCCTCGCCATACCACCAACAACCTGGCATTCCAATCGCCACTCTCTTGTAGTTCGCCACAAACCTCGTCTCATGGAGGAGGATTGCACATCAATTCTGCAGGTTCGCCACACGCACAAATGCCCTCTGGTGGTGACATGATGGATGCAAACGAATCTCAGAGCTCCATGCATAAAATCATAAATGAGATGGTGGTGGTGCCTTCATCTTCTTCACAACTTGGGAATAACAACAACAACAACAATAATAACAATAATGATGTTAAGAATCCTGTCCTTAGCAATGGAAGCAGCAATTACCTTGTTGGGAGCACGGGCATCGGGCTCAGGAATATGGCGGGAAACAACGGGCGAAGTAGTGGATTGGGAAATACTAACAGCAACTCATATGGAAGAGTAGTAGTAGTGGGGGGCAACAACACTAATGGCACCATGTCAATGTCGTCGCAAGAGCAGGGTACTATCATGAATGACATGGGAAACCAGCTGCATAACGGTTTCAACAATCTCCCATTTGATTGGAAGACATCTCCTTAATGACCACGAAGTATAATTCCAAGAAGACATCTTCTTGGAGACTGCAAGACAGGCATCGTGCACGGCAAGTACTCTATTGGCTAAGAACAAATGCACTTCAGGTTTTCAAGTGCGAGACTCCATTGTAAAGAACCGCAAGGAGGGTAGGAAGAGGAGGAGGAGGAGTATAATATAACTTACGGGATTTTATGATACGCATAACTGGAACTTGCCTCTGTTTTACGGGTGGATGGGCTGTCAAATAGTAAGTGTAAAAATATACTCAGTGTAGTAACGTCGTTCCCCTTCTTACTCTCTGCTTCAGCAGCCTAAACTGTACAACACGTGAGTGTATATAGTCGTCAAGTCTGGACTCGTTGTTGCCAAGGCATTCTAGTTGTTCTTTTTACTGATTTCTTCTCTTCAACTTAGCAAGCAAAGGGCGTGTTTCTATTGCCTCTTTGATCAAATATTTATACTTGTTAGAGTGTATCCTACATCGGAAGTTCAAGAGTAAAATAATTGGGATATAAGCTCTTGAGTTGAACAACTAATCGATTGGATTCAATCTTTTAATGTGGTTCAGCCCAAATGTCTTATTACTCAATCTAGTTGTCCATATCTATCCTGGCCCGTTTAACACGATTGCTCGTCTGGAAATCCATACCCAGCAGCTCGTGATCCTTTAGATGTTGACGCTAAAAAATAATAATCAAGGGAATGAGACTTCATTTGCAAGTGGTCAACTAATCCAAACATAAATTCTATCAATACTCTTTTGTGTCCTTTGTTTCTCCCCGTTCTTTAACACTAGCTATGCTTGGTGCAAGTTGAATGAGGAAAAAGAGAATGATATGGAAAATGAGAGTTGAAGAAAAAGAAATGAGAAGAAAAAAGTAATTATGAAAAGGGAAAAGAATTTATTTCATTTTGGGGAAGAGAGAGAAATAATTGAAGGTAAAATATTTGAAATATCACGAGTCAATGGACACTTGTACGTAATGTATAAAGATGTTTTTCAGAATATTTAAATTAATTTGAAAAAGCAAGCTACATATAAGATTTCTACTTACTATAAATTATTCTGAGTTAAACCACATTCATACTCCTCTATTATAAACTTAATATTCTTGCAAATTGTGTTTATAGGCGAATATTTTAAGTACTACTCCCTCCGTCCCATTTTAAATTGTCTGTTTGCCTTTTTTCTCCGTCCCAAAATAAGTTGCTTGTTAGTTGTTTTCGTACACTTTAAAAAATAAAATACCTAAACTACCCCTAAAATAAGTCACTTTTCTTCATCATATCTTCTCATTCATCATCGCCCTTTCTAAAAAGTAATGACAATTTTGGAAAATCAATTCTATTTTTTATTTTACTTAAATATGCCCAAAAATCAAAACAGGCAATTTAAATTGGGACGTAGGGAGTACGTTATTACATATGAGCCCATGCTTTGTTTGTCCAAGGCTCTATTAAAAAAAAGTGCATGAAAAATATACAAATCTTTGAAAATGAATTAACGTATTTTATTGCCAGTTTAATAATAAATACATTTGTATACTCTTTACATGCATAACTAAAATAGATTTACCAGAAGGGGGAGAGTGATATACGGAGTAATACATTTTGATGCATTAATGAACTAAAAACATTTGTCCCACTATTATCTGAGGAGTTTATATGATGCTTTAGTGCATCGAATATTTTTAGTTCATTGATGCATCATATTTTTTTAAGTAATCGTTAATACAAATTTAGGATTACTAACAAATTCTATGATGCACTAATGCATCATAGGATTACTTAAAAAAGTATGATTTGAGAAGTTTATAATAGAGTAATTCGCAAAAGAAAATGATACTGTAATTTTTTTAGAATGCCGCACATATCGACACACGTATCCCACATAAAATTACTTCTAATCTCCACAGTCTTGCATTAGGTTGATGAACACAAATTCTTTACATAAATTTAAGTTTTTTTAAAAAAATAAAAGAAATTCACCAATTCAAAGTTGGTACTCTTGATAGCTAGCTCGATCAGACCAGTCAAGACACAAGAAGCAAAAAGACTATGCAACCCTCAGCAATGGCCACCAAAATGTACAAAAGCCTCTTGTGCATGAGCATCACAAGTGGGCTTCAATGATCATCATTGGAAAGAGACACTCCTCATCTGATGGGTCCACGTCCGTGACCACCGCCAGCACAGAGCAATCACAATCCCACCCGTTCTTCTTTACTAATTTTAAAAAACTTTTTATAAACTATATTATTCTATGGGAACATTTTTAATCCAAAAGAGTTAAAAGATTGAAATTGTTTTTTTTGAAAATCTAAAAAAATCTAGAATATTGAAATGATGACGTGATAGAGTTTGAAGGAGTCAATCTTTCATTCGAATATTTTAAGGCAATGTTCTTTTTACCTGATCTGATTGAAATAAGTTCTAATCTGATCTGAATATAGTTATATTTAAAATTATTTCTAATTTGATAATCAAATTTGATTTCGATAAAAATAAGTAATACGGAGTAGGTAAAAAAAATACTCCCTCCGTCCCAAATTATTTGCCACATTTGTATTTCCAAGGCAAAATATCAAGTTTTTTCAATTCATTTTATTTACATATTGTTATAGAAATAAAAAATAAAATTTACATATAAAAAAACTACATGAAAAGTTTTTCGAAATAAGAGGTGAGCAGGCCGACGAATCCTGAAAAAGTAAATGTGGTGAATATTTAGGGACGGAGGAAGGAGGAAGTAAGTTTAATCCTACCTGGGCTAGCTTTCAACCCAAAACTCAGCGGGAAACGGCGAGCAGGCCGACGAATCCTAAGCCCGCAGTCTATAGTTTGGTTGGCTGCTGCACATATCAAACGGATCGAGCAGCGGAGAAGTCACAATTCGGTGGCATGAATCCATCATCATCTAACACCCGAAGTAACGGCTCCGCAGAAGAGAATTCCAGCAACGAAGATAAACCCTTCTTTGATGTTTACGGGCCCCAGGTTTCGCCATCTTTTTCTTCACCACGTCCGCGCATTTTGTAGAATTTATTCGTTCATTTTGTTTGCTTGGGTTTTCTCATCTTCCCTTGTATGATTTAAAACTTCAATTTTTTTGCTTGTTTGTTTGGAACCAGGGTGAATTTTTTACGTTTTTATATGGGCATGATATGGCTTACACAGGAGGTTAATGAGAATAACTTACGAGGAGGGAAGACTCTTCCAGATCTCCTTGAAGATTTGAGTAACTATTTAGGTTCAAGCGATCTGAACTATATAAACTTTAGGCAAGTAAATTTGTTTGGGAGAGGGATAGGTAAATTTTAGATTGAAATTTTAGTGCTTCAAAAGTTTGACCTTGAGAGGAGAATGTTAAACAAGACTGAAGTTGTATAAGATGACTGCGACCCATGGCCTCCCTCCCATTTAGATAGCTTAATGCTTTGAACATTTTGAGCTTGAATGTTCTGTCTTAAATAATACAGGGTTCTAATGATGGTGCAACATGGCATTCTTTTCGTGTCATTTAAATTTATAATTTCTCTGCTTAGTGCTTATATAAACAATGAATAAAGATGAAACATTAGAGATTTAGACTCTCATTCTTTACATTGGGTATGCTCTTCCATCCGTCTATAGGAATTAGGAAATATTGCTGATACACTGAACTCCCTAGGACTAATGTGCTTATACATAATGATAGAAGGAATGGTCTATGACAAAGCTGCTAATTCGATACAAGGATCTCTTCGTGTAAGAAGAGTCCGTCCGAGTCTTTTTATTTTTCAATACATATTTGTTTTCAAACCTGAAAAATTGTCACATAGTGATTTGCTACATCTCTCCCCAAATACACTTTTACTAATAAGTCACCTCATGTTTATACAACAACAACACAGTTCGATCCCACGAAAGTAGGGTCTAGAGAGCGTGTGTGTACGCAGACCTTGCCCCCACTCAATGTAGAGAGGCTGTTTCCAATAGACCCCCGGCTTAACCTGCAAAGATAAGAAATCATTGGAGATACATACAAGCACACTGAGGTAAGAAACAAACTATGGTTAACAAAGGAAAATTACTGCAATCCAATAGTACCAAGCATACAGTGCATACAAAGCACACAACAACAAGTACAGAAAACTACCCCTAGCCCAAGGCCAAATTCCGAGTAAGAGCATGAAGTCCTAGGTCTTGTCTAATCACCTCCTTTCAAGTCTTCCTATATCTATTTTTCCCTTACTCCCCTACCAACACAAGCCTCTCGCATCTCTGCATTGGGGCGTAAGCATTCCGCTACCTCACATGCCCAAATCACCTCAACCCAGCTTTCTGTAGCTTATTTTCAACCACCTCAACCTAGTTGTTTCATAGATACTCCCTCCTTCCCACTGAATATTTCCGTACACTATTCACATGGTCAAACTTTATATACCATGTTCCTTATTTTCGTTACTTATTTAATAAAAATAAAATAATATTGTCATCTAGTTTTGTAGATCTTTTGACGTAGTTTTTTAATAAATAATTTTTAGTTTTTAATTTTACACCTACAATCAAATCAATTGAATTGAAAATAAAGGCCGTAAAGCATCGTAAAGTGGAGCGGAAAGATTCAAATGGGACGGAGGGAGTAATATGTAAAGTTCTCTATACCACTATTTAATTATCTTGAATTGAGAATAGCTTAAGTCAAACATCATAAACAAAAATGTGAAGTTTAAAAAGAGCTGGAGGGAGTATTTATTTTGATGTGCTTAAATAAGAAACATTGGTCCTCAAAATGGGTATGTATTGCAGGGCAAAGCAGAAGTCAGTTTCAAGCAACCCCAAGCAAACTCAACATTGAATTTGCAAGTATGTTTTCATGGCCCATGCCAAATTACGAAGTATGCTTTCCCTTTCTTTTCGATGTAGTAACAATCTTTATTTTTCTCACCAAGGAAGTGCAAGGGCTTGCCACCTGGGTGCTTGCTGAAGGCTTCATGCCATCATGGATTTTTATCAAAGTAATGAATTGTGCTTATCTTACATATTGTTTATTGGTTTCGTATATTTGCTTTTGTTTACTTGCGGGTGGTTTCTATTCGTCAGTTAGTGGCCAACTGCTACATTCTAGTTATGTTTTACATGTTACTATTACATTTATGGTTCCTGGAAATTTGCAGAACAATGAGATGTCATTGCATTAGAATTCAAAAGGTCTAATTCAATCTCTTACCTTCTGCAGAACAAGCCTTTGATTCCTAAAGTGGTTATGCTGTATGTGCCTGGCCTTGATGCTGCACTTTACTTGTCACAGTCTAAAGTTCTCAAAAGCTTTAAACAATGCTGTGGCATTCCAAGAGCTGTATTAGCTCTCAGGTTGGTTTCTGATATCATGACCACAAGACAATATCTTGCAACTCTTCCCATTTGTATTTATGCATTGTTTTTACTTTATGGTAGCTGTGTATCAGATGGAACACAGACTATAGATGCACTTCTTACCTACAAAACGAAAAGGAAACGGGACGATGCGGATCACTTCTCAAAAACGATTGCTCAAACATCTGAACCAGGTGCACTTTTCAAAGTAGTTATCATTTTCCTTCCAAAGACATTTCTTGTGTTGCATATCATTTTCTCCACTTTAGAATGGATAGGAATTGGAATAGTAATTTTTATTATGTTATAAGTATATGTCATGAAAAACTAAAATGAAAAGAAAGGGTGCCTGAAAGATGCTAATACTATGGTTAGTATTTGCTTGTGGAAAAGGGAAGCTTTAGTTAGATGTCTGGCATTTCTAATTTTTGTATAACTGATGCATGAGGAAAACAAGAAGGAATCAGTAGAAGAACCCTTATTTTATCAAGATCATCTACATTTGGTTATTTAAATTATTCAGCACAAACTGTACAGCAAATAGGCTTAATAGATCCATGAAAACTAACCTTGTCAGATGATGACACAGGGCTTGTCATGTTTCATGAGTCTGGCCTCAATTTCTCAACGTCCCAGTCAGACAATACAACAACAACAACAACCCAGTTAAATCCCACAAGAGTAGGGTCTGGGGAGGGTGTGTGTACGCAGACCTTGCCCCTACTCGAAAGTAGAGAGGTTGTTTCCAAAGAGACCCCCGGCTCAACGTCGAAAGTTGCATTGCTTGACTAACTGCTACTTCATTAATTAAAGTGCTACTTCATTAATTAAAGAAGTGCAGATAGTTTAGAGATCCATTTTGATTTATTCCATCACACCCCAAAGCCAAAAAATGGTGAAATTTTGGCTCCATCAGAGATGATGGAAAGGCGTCCCAGTCAGACAATGTATATTGCGAATCCATTTTTTGGATGACTGGTTTCACTTCAACTCTCAACATCCCAGTCAGAAAATGCATATTGCGAATCCATTTCTTGGATGACTGGTTTCTGACTTGTGACCATGGCATTAGCTGGATGGTTTGAGTAGTTGAGTGCTTCATAAGGCTATGTTTGTTAACTAAGAAAGCAATACACAATTGAACACTAAGAGATTCATCATGGAGCCTATAACAAGTAATATGATTATTTGGTATATAATTTTGATTTGCCATGTAAAACTTACTCCCTCCGTCTACAATTAAACTTCCCACTTTCCTTTTTCGTCTGTCCACAAATAAACTTCCCATTTCTATTTTAGGAAAGTTTTTAGGAAGGAATGTCCTTCCTACCCTTGTCCCATCTTCTCCCTCTTTCTTCTTTCTTCCTTTTTCTTTCGTCTGTTTTTTTCCCCTTCATTTTTTCTTTCTTCCTTCCTTCTTCTTCTTCCCTGCTTTTTCTTTCTTCATTTCTCTTTCTTTTTCTTCTCTCTTTCTTATTCTTCTTTCTTCTTAGGTTCTTTGGTTGTTTTTTCTTCACTTTTCTTTCTTCTTCTTCTTCTTCCGTTTTCTTTCTTCTTCATTTTTTTCTGTTTCTTCACCCTTATTTTTCTTTCTTCTCCCGTCAACCAGATCTAACGGATTGCATCTTCTTATCTTCTTCCATCTATGACGATATTAGATTGCATCTATC
>OOIL02004392.1:0-30848 GCA_900332095.2 Cuscuta campestris | reverse complement strand
GGGGGGGGGGGGGGGTGGTGGCGGTGGCGTTGTATTTTCTCAGTGAACAAACTGTTGGAATTTACAGACTTTTAGAGTTTAAATAAAAGTGTCATGACATTTTACCATTGCCATAAAAAATACAGGATCTTTTGAGTTTTAAAATGGTAGTCAATCACTTGATCTGTTAATTTTTTCTAGCAATCATATTGTACGTGAATGTTGGATACATGAAGACATGCTCAAAAAACTTGAAAAGAGGATGTTGACTGAGATAATTAATACTCCATAATCAGTTAGCAATTTAGCATATTACTCCCAATTTCTTGTATACAATTATGGGACCATGCGGTACAGATGATGGCTTTATTAACATTTTGAAACATCGTGTATTTATATTTACAATTCACTAAAAGAAACAAAACATTGTGTATTTTTGTTGTTATTAAGGGCCCACGGTCTTGACATTTTTGTTAAAACATTAAAAACTGATACTTTCCAACAAAGTGCCTTTTCTTTGATATAGCCATCACCATGAAACATTGTTCTTCTTACTCCTGTTTTTTCATATCTATCAAAATTTGTGCATGGCTAGTAGTAATGAATTTATTGGTTTCATATTATATACTAAATCTTACAGAGCACCATTTTCTTTTCCCTTGCCTTGATCAATTTTTTATTTGGTTGGGAGGGGGTGGTGGATACTTTCTTATACATAATAATCATCATTGAGAATATGGTATGTCTTACTTTTGTTGTCTACTCTTATTTTCTTTAAATGTTTCAAAATGGACAGTGTATCACAAAAGATGGATTTGAGCTCACAAGAGTTACACTAGTAGATTTTAAAGGGCAGGTATTGACTATCCATCTATCTCTTTACTTTGACTCATAGAGTAATTGTTCACATTGCTTAACTGATTCTTTGATGTGTATCCTTTGATTCCTCTCCTTTTAATATTGTTGGCGAGTTCAAAGGCTTGTACTCCACTAGAGTATTTCCGTCTCTAATGAATGCCTTCTTTTACCTTAACATGCCTAGCAATGTAAATACTAAATAGAACCATGCTCACCTTTGGTGTACACCAATGATACACCTGAGGCTGAGAGTCTGAGACTCTGAGGTACAAACAACTATTGTGTGTGAAGTGCAACGGTGTAACATTGGTATACACTTTTGGTGTACGAAAAGTTGTATCCATGTTTAGAACCCGAGTTTGCCATTTACGTGGTTAGTTTGAAAGAAATACCATTTGAATAGACTTGGAAAATGAATATTGAGTCTCCTGAGTTGAACTTTGGATTGTGAAAATATTTGTTAGTCTAAAGCTTGCTTTGAAACATGCTTTTAGCATTTTTATTACCTAATAGCTATTTCGTGTAAAGTATCAGCATGTGACTACATCTAATCTCGTATCATTCTAAAGGAAAACTTTACAATTTGGCATTTCCTGTTCAGTAAAATCTGAGTATAAATCTTACATAGTATTTCTTTTTTTCTTCTAATTTACAAAGTTGTCGAGTGCCATGAACAGTTTTTTACTCTACCTGCAGCATCATCGGTCAATATTACATATAATACATACTCCCTCCGTCCCACTTGTTTCTTTATACTTGCCATTTTTGTTGTCTCATTTGCTTCTTTACACTTCCTTTTTTCGTTTCACTTTATATCTCATCAAATCAATAGGCCACCTCCAAATTTAAACCACCATCTTTTTCCCTTCTACTTTATACCCATATTACCACTTTTCAATCACTTTTCCCTCTTACTTTTTTGTCACATCAAGGGTCATCATTTTCCTTCTCAAACTCTGTAAAACCTTCTCTCTCAAGAACCAAGGGGTACGGAGGGAGTGACCCTTACTAGCTATAGCTATCAATGCAATGCCTAGGCGTCCTGTCGCCTTATTTCGCATCCCTCGTGTAGGCGTCGCCTACCCTTGCCTAGGCGTCTAGGCATCACCTTTTGGAAATCCTTTATGTGTTTTAGTCAGTGACTTTTTCATGTTCAATATTTACTTTGCACTAAGATTTCGTATTTTAAATTTTTTTTCTTATTATGGCTTGTTTATAATTTTTTATAAGAATCTGTATTTAAAATTTTTGATTAGGTCTAGAGTACACGTATTTTTATATTTAAATTTGTGTTCCTTAGTGTTACTAATGTATACCAATCCTTATTTCTTATGTGTTGCCGCCTAGGTCGCCTAACCATGATGCTAGCTGATCTATTAAATTTTGGCAAGATGTCTGGAGAACCTTTTTTTATCCAATGACTTAGCTTTTTCTCTAATCAATGATATTTGTCAAAATCTTGCAGGTTGTATTAGATAAATTGGTTAAGCCACTGAATGAGATTACTGATTACAATACAAGGTAATTTCTTGTACCTTCACTAGTTTTTTCATGAGAATACTTTTCCATATTGTAGGATTTTAATGAAGAATTTTTCTTCTAAAATAGATTTCTCTGTTGATGATAGTCTGGTATAATAGTTTTATAGAGCATGTAAAGAACAGATATGAAATAGGCTAAAAAAACTGAATCAGAAAGGAAAAAGTTGGTTCATATTCAAAACACTGGAATATCTGCAGGAACTGAAGCTGGTCCCACGAAATCTTCTTTGCCTTGCTGGTTTTTAGACTCATGCATTCCTTTACATGTGTAGGTAGTTGATGGTATTGAATTTGGTTAATTTGACCTTTGAAAACATCCTTCTCAATCCATCAGGTTTTATCAAACAAAAGTCATCATATCTAAAAAATCATGAGGGTAGCCCCTGCTGATGTGGATGGAGTATACTATTACTCTATTAGCATCATTGAATGACCATTCATAATTTAACTGGAAAAATTGGTCTCTCCATGGTTAATTTTTATAAATGGTGTTAGGTTCTTTTCTGCATGTATGAACACATGGATTTAGACACCTCTGAGTGATCAAAAAATCTGAAATTGAACCTGCTAATATTATACATCCATGTGCAAAATATAACCATAACATCAGTTTTCTAAAAAGTAAACTATTGAGTGGCCAAATATGCAATCATTATGTGTAATGTATGGGAATTTGCTCACCGCAGCCTGAGGGACTAGATAAATGAAATAGACAAAAGCACAATTTCCCCTTCAAATATTAATGGAGTCTATAATGGCAATCTCTTTAGAAGCATTTTGGATATAACTTTCACCCATACTTATGGAGGTTGTTAATTTATTGTAGAAATTTACTATTTTTTAAAAGGATTAAGATACATGAATGAAATTATATGCTTGAACTACCTCTGGCTAGAAGTGAAATTGCAATTACATGAGTATATATACAGTGACATTTATATGTAGCATGAATGCATGATAGTCATATTTCAGCTATTATGATTCTTTTGTTTTTTATTAGGGATGTTGTATTTGCAGCATGATCGTTATACTCAAGCAATTATGATTCTTTTGAGGTATGCATCAGGGACGTTGTGGTTTATGATTCTTTGATTTCAGGTACAGTGGGATAACGTTTGAGATGCTAGATGGGGTGACTACTACTCTTAAAGATATCCAGGTTTGTTAGCAGGATCTTTTTCTGTATAATTTGCTCATTCATCGTCGGGAAAAATCTTTTCTACATGATTGGGAACATTTCTGTATTGGGCTTTCTTAACTTTTAGTTTGCTTGGTATTCAAACTCTTCTTTTTGTATTCTGTTCTATTCAGGAGGACTTTCTACAACTGGTATATAAAGAGACTGTTCTGGTTGGGCACTCATTAGAGAATGATTTATCAGCTCTAAAGATCATTCATGATTTGGTTATTGACACAGCTGTATTGTACAAACACCCAAAAGGAAGTTCTTACAAAACCGCACTTCGTGTTCTGACCCGGAAATTTCTTGGGAAGGAGATCCAAGATTCTGGAAATGGGCATGATAGCATTGAAGATGCAAGAGCTACAATGGAGCTGGCGTTGTTGAAGATTCAAAATGGTAACTTTGCTGTCCTCTTTATGTGCTAGTACATAAGATACAAACTTATGCATTCAAATTGCTTGTACTGTGGTGCCAATATAATGTAATGTAGTGTGGTAGAGGAGGGGTAATGGTGGGACAAGGGAGGGGCGGGTGGGAGGATTTTGGTTTTCTTTTCTAACCAAACACTTAAATTGCTTTTTTTCATCATTTTCTTTTCTTCCCCCTTTTAAATTCATTGAACCAAACAGATTGTAAAATTTATTTCCAAGATCCAAGATTGTTTGGAGCAATTTACTAAAACCATCTCCCGTTTGCCTTCACATAAATTTCACTTAAAGAGAAAAGTTGACTTTAAAACCATTCTTTTTGGGACAAGAGCTGTGGACCTGAACCCTTTTTAAAAAATGACAATTGAGATGGAGTAATTTGATATTTCTTTATTTGAGCAAAAACATTAATAAGATTTTACTCTTTGATATTTTTCCATGCAAATGCATGTAGGCTTTCCATGTCATCTCTCTATGTACAATAGATCTCATCTTTTATGGGCACCACAATCCAATAGAATTGCGAAGTGAGAAATATCATGTTTTATTTCGTATGAAGTGAAAGAGGTCGAGGGGCTTTTGATGGACTGTACTTTGAGGAAGTTGCATTCCGAATTTCATCCTAATTCTTCTTTTGAATTTCTGGAACTAGGACCTGATTTTGGTTCGCCACGGTCACTTTTTATGCGGAAGAAACTCCTCACTGTGTTGAGTGACTCGGGGAAAACCTCCTCCATAATTGATAATATATCCATAGTGAAGAGGTATGCCTCTGAGTCATCCCATTCAATTGCAGTATCATCTGATGATGAAGCTCTTTCAAAAGCAAATAAAGAGGTAAGTAAATGTGGCTTGTATCGTTTGTCCACAAAAAAAGGACATGAATGTACACTACATATCTAATGGGTATCCCCCTGTTTCTTCCCTTCCTATTTTGGTCACAATTGCAGGCGAGAAATAACAAGGTGCATTTTATTTGGACCCAATTTTCAGAATTGTATTCCTTCTTCAAGAAGGAAGCAGATGACGCCGAAAAGTTAAATAAGAAGTTAGCACAGATGATAGCACTGCAAACATGTGAGAGGAAGCCGTCAAACAAAAAGGGCATCAAGTATGACATAACACCAGAGTTGAAGAACATTCTTAATCGCATGGATGGCAGGGTTAAAAACCTGTATTCCAATCTACCTCAGAACAGCATGCTTGTTATCTGCACCGGTCATGGAGACACTGCAATTGTTCAACGGTAAATATGACGGAATTCATCTTTGAAACCTTGTTTTGCTTGGATATGGAAATTTTATTGAAATTGTTTCATATTTGATATATTTACCTCATGTCTAGAGTGAGGAAGATGCTGTTGGAACAAACTGAATCTGCAATGAACAGGCAGGAGCTTGTTAAAATCTTGGAGGACTTGCAGGCCCAGGCTGAGGTGGGCTTGTGCTTTGTGGGTGTCAAACATTGATTAGGGGCACAAATGACTGCTGGCGCATTGTATGTATTGTGAGCATGGGCAAACCCTCATTTTGGATTAGCATTTGAACCTCCACTGCCTATTCATAGGCAATTTTTGTTGTGGTTAAGTTGCTTCACACGGCAACAACATTCTCAAGCAAGCAAAACTTGGCCCTAAACGGTTGTGTTGGCGGTCCCACAACTTCCTTAGCTGCTCATGATGCTTCTCGAGATGTAGCTCTCGTGTCGTGAATCACATTCGCCTCGAAGAAGCTAGAATGTGAAAATGTGAGGCAAGAGAGTGCTATAATTTACTTGTAAGGAAGACATTCATAGCATGGTTAGAGTTTAGTGTATTAGTTTATTGACACTTTTGGTTAAGGTTTCTTTAAATAACTGTTGGAAAAAAAAACTTTTGGCTCCATCCATGCATGTGTGTGGGCCCAATCCTTGATTATTATTATAAGTTAAGGAGCGTCTAAAATGACACTAGTTACTTATACACCAATTGCTTACACCAGTTGGTTTGGAGTACCTACGGTGTCCCGTTTGTAAAAATACCTGTTCCTACCTCCTAACACTCCCAATAAACCCCCACCCTATCCCCACCAGCCCCCACCCCAGCCCCCTCTTTCCCCTCCCTATGTGATACAGAAAGCCAGAAAGAAGAAATTACATATCATGCAAACTATTAGAGTGTGTTGATTATGTTAAATTTAACCTCACACCTTTTGTCAAAAGTAACTTAATAGTGATTGCATTATGTAAGGGGTGATTATATGTTGAGCTTTGGGTATATTGTATGCTTGAGATTTGAGGTGATAATATATTGTGTTGTGGTTCCAAAAGAAAGTTATTCTTTTTTTAGTCTAATTTTTTTAATAATAATAAGTTACTTTTGCTTTTATATGCTCTATATTTTTTTTAAATATCACTACTTAAAGCGTGTATCAAATTCTGTTTTGTATGTTTTGTAATACAATTTTATTTGAAATTACGTCAAAGATTAACCTTGTTTTTTTGCAAAATTTTAACTTGACAAACAATTAGTAATAATTTGACAAACTTAACAATTTTAAAAAATTGTACGACATTTACGTGACTTAAAAAATTATTTGAAAAATTTTTAGAGTTGAAATGCTAAATGCGCATAATACGTTAACTTGAAAGAGTAACTGTTACTTAAGGCTTTATTTGGCATCAATGTTAGAGATTAGCGTTAGTGTTTTGAAAAGGCTATCCAACGGTAGCATTGAGCATTAGCGTTTTCAGAATTAATTTACACCATTAAAATTTTATTTAAGACGATAATGTTAATCGAAAATGCTATTTCCAAACAAGGTTTAATCCTCTTTAAGACTGCCAGGAACGTGTCCTAAAATACAAACTTATCTAGCATGTCACATCAATTTTTCACTCATCTTAGAGGCACTTTTTATTCTAACACTATCATGTCTATCCCTTCGACCCTCACATATGCACTCTCATTAATAACACATTACCATTATCTTTTATTTTTATATATGTAACAGATAAATTTTTTATTTAAAAATAAGTTAAATAAAAATTACTCATAGATTAACAAGGTGGACAACGTCGCAGGCTGGGAGGGCAGCGGCCACGTCGATCCCGGGCGGTCTACGTGCGCCGCAGGAGGTTTGATTTTAAAAAAACTGATTTTGACGGCGTGTAAAACCCTAGGCGACGAGTGCGGAAACTGCTGCGATTAACATACCTTCCTCCTTATTCTTCAATCGCCGCCGGACCAATGGAGAAGGGGAAGGGGTTTCTTGTGAGTTCAAAAGCAGAGCTTGTGCGGAGGCAAAAGGAGCGGAAGAAATCCAAGTCTGGCGGGTTTGAATCGCTCGGGCTTAGCTACAATGTCTTCAGAGGAGTCAAGCGCAAGGGGTATAGACTCCCCACCCCGATTCAGAGGAAGACCATACCGCTCATTCTCTCCGGTAACGACGTTGTTGCCATGGCTCGGACCGGCTCCGGCAAAACTGCTGCTTTTGTTGTCCCCATGCTCGAAAAGCTCCAGCAGCACGTGCCCCAGGCCGGAATTAGGGCTCTCATACTTTCTCCCATCCGAGATTTGGCTCTTCAGACTCTCAAGTTCACCAAAGAGCTTGGGCGCTTTACAGGTTGCTGTTACTTATTGAAATAAAGATATGTGCCCACAGAGTAAAATTTTGTTTTGGGTTTTGAGTTATTAGCACACGACTGATGATGGCTTAAGACTTACCTCACTTTCAAAGAGCTTACTTGAATCATACATGTTTTGATTTTTTATTCTTGACTTCTTATGTAGATCTCCGTGTAAGCTTATTAGTTGGTGGTGATAGTATGGAAAGCCAATTTGAAGAGTTGGCACAAAGACCTGATATTGTGATTGCAACTCCTGGCCGGCTTATGCATCATTTATCAGAGGTAGATGATTTGTCCCTGCGCACTGTGGAATATGTGGTGTTTGATGAAGCCGATTGTCTGTTTAGCATGGGGTTTGCTGAGCAATTGCATACAATTCTCACTCATCTGAGTGAGAATCGTCAGACTTTGCTTTTCAGTGCAACTTTGCCTAGTGCCCTTGCGGAGTTTGCCAAGGCTGGTCTGCGAGACCCACAGCTTGTACGGCTCGATTTGGATACTAAGATAACCCCTGACTTGAAGCTTGCATTTTTCACTCTAAGACAGGAAGAAAAATATGCTGCTCTCCTATATCTGATCAGAGAGCAAATAAGTTCTGATCAGCAGACATTAATTTTTGTCTCCACCACTTATCAATTGGAGTTTCTTAACCTTATCATGAGAGAGGAAGGTATTGATGCATCTATTGCTTATGGGAAAATGGACCATGAGGCGCGTAACATCAATATTTCAACGTTCAGAGCAAGAAAGACAATGATGTTTATTGTAACTGATCTTGCAGCCAGGGGGATTGATATCCCATTGCTTGATTATGTTATTAACTTTGATTTCCCTCCCAATCCTAAACTATTTCTCCATCGAGTTGGGCGAGCTGCCCGGGCTGGTCGCACTGGCACAGCCTATTCTTTTGTCACATCTGAAGACATGCCTTACTTATTAGATCTTCATCTCTTTTTATCGAAACCACTCAAGGCTGCTCCCTCTGAGGAAGAGGTTTTACAGAATATTGATGGGGTTATGTCTCAAATAGATCAATCTATTTCAAAAGGAGAAACTGTCTATGGACATTTTCCCCAAACCGCTTTAGATCTCCTCTCGGACAGAGTTCGAGAAGTCATTGAATCCTCCACTGAGCTGATGACTCTTCAAAAACCATGCACGAGAGCGTTTTGTAGATATTCAAAGACAAAACCAAAACCTTCTAGGGAATCTGTTAAAAGAGTAAAAGAACTGCCTCGGGAAGGATTGCATCCACTTTTCATAAACTTTCTGGGTGGTACTGAACTAGCAGCGTCGGCATTTTCGGAACGTCTAAAAAACTTCAGGTGGCTAGATGTAGTGTTCTTTGGATAATTTTTTAAATAAGGTTATGCTCATATTCTTTTAAATTGCTGCTTTCTTTTAGACCAAAGCAAACCATCCTGGAAGCTGAAGGTGAAGCTGCCAAGTCAAAACATCGAGTAATTTTTGTAATTTTTTTAGTGCTACCTGAGTACCTGATGAATTGTGAATGAATTCTTGTTATGCTATACAAAGCTAATCTAGGCCTCTCTCCTTCTCTCTTTAGGACATAACAGCTGTTTAGTCTTCACAGAAAACTTATACGTAGTATTTTCTAAGCAGTATACTCTAGTGTTATGACTCAAAGTTAATGTTACAAACAAATTCAGAATTTCAGATGAGCATAAGCAAAAAATGCAGAGAGAATCCTCAGTTTGTTTGGCACTATGTAATATAGATAATGCTGTTGTCTAGTATATTGAATTGAGAAGTGGAATTACAGGGAAGCCAGCTGGTTGATGTGATGAAGATGAAAAGAGCTGTCCATGAGGATGTCATAAATAAAGTTCGCCAACAGCGCTGCAGTGATCATTTGTCCAAGGTAAAGCTTTCTGTAACGATTCCATTTCTTTGTCTTACTCTAAATAGCTTTCTGTAATCATCCTATCTCTATGTCTTTTGGAAACAACATTCTGTAATTGATCCATCTCATTACCTTTTAAAAAGGGTGACCATACCTTTTGGTTTTTCTACTTCATCTCTTCAAGACTTCAATTGCTGCCTTTTAGTAATTTTGCTTTGTTGTTTTAATTTGTTTTAATATTGCTCTATTTTAGGATAGGACTGAAGACTGCATTTCTACCCAAGTTATGAAGAAACCAGGTTATGATCACTCTTTATCTTCTTTAGCTGCAAATTAGAACTCGAATTTGATTAAGAACTATATTCTACTCCCTCCATCTCTCATAAAGGTTCCACATTTGACTAAGCACAGAGATTAAGAAAAGTAAAATTATGTGGTTGAAAGTGTTGCAGAGGAGAGAGAAATAATATTAGCCACAAAAACTTTTCCAAAAGTGAAAAGTGGAACCTTTTTTGTGACATATTAAAAAAGAAATGTGTTACCTTTTTGTGGGACAGAGAGAGTAATATTTTGACAAATCATTTTGCATATTGTGATGGAGTAGTGAAGTACATCCTCAGTTTTTGAAAACCTGTCACGAGAAGTATGAAGCTTGTCATTGGTAGTTGTGGATGTAAACTTCAAAGATTATTACTTTTAGGGAGTGGAATACTTGCTTCAAAGATTATTACTCAACCAATTATTATGTATATTTCAAAATGAGCATGGTCTTAAATCACACTCATTTGCTTTTGTTTGTTAGCTATTTTATCAAAGTAAGCTTTTACACATACAGTGCATATTAACATCTTGATGTGAACATCTTTTATTTTCATCAATTAAAGAGTTCACTTCGTTTTTAGGAGAATCTGGATCTAAAAGAAAAGTTAATAGCTTCAAGGATGATGAGTTCTTCATAAGCTCTGTTCCAACAAATCAGGTATAATTTTTTTGAGATATACGAGAGATACCGGCCTATGAATTTCAAGTAGTAGGTTGTTAACTGCTCTCGGCATTGGAATTTGGAACTGCATGTGCATGTATTTCGTTGGAACACTGATTTGTGTATTTTGAACTGATGTCTGGATCTCAGCATTTTGAGGCTGGACTTTCTGTGAGGGGTAACCAAGGATTTGTATCCAATAGGTAAATACCTGCATGCAATATTTGTCTTAGGATGTGATTGTTCTCTTTGCAAATCATCATATAATATTTTTAGATGTTTGATAGTATTTGGTGTTCACTAGGTTGGATGCTGCTGTTATGGATTTAGTAGCTGATGACCCAGACGGGATGCATAAGCAAAAAACATCATACCATTGGGACAAGGTACAGTCGATGCATTGAACTCTATCTTCAACTAGCTTTGTAGCCGGTCTTGTCTTCTTCTTCTTTTCTTAAAGAAAAACAACTATTTGTGCCTAATACAGAGGAGTAAAAAGTACATCAAGCTGAATAATGGGGACCGTGTGACTGCCAGCGGGAAGGTACTTTTTTGCTCTTCACCTGTCAATTTTGTATCTCATCGGACAAAAATCTTGCCGTTCTATTTCATTGGATCTTTTTTTTTTATAATTTGTTTTGAGAATTTGAGATCTGTATCATCTTCTTTGCATGGGATTGTTGACTGGTGTGCTCATGTGGGGGACAGATTAAGACAGAGGGGGGTGCAAAGGTGAAAGCGAACAAGACTGGGATTTACAAAAGATGGAAAAATGAGTCGCACAAGAGAATCTCTCTCAAAGGGAACGATATGGATAGCACTGCTGGTGAATCAACAAGCTCAGCCGGTGCTGGTTCGGGTAGATTTCAGGGTGGCCGTGCTAAGTTTGGAAGGAAGCGACATGTGATACCCAATGCACATTTGCGTCCAGAGATTAAAGACCGCGAGCAAATTCGGAAAGAGAGGGAGAGAAAGGCAAGCACAAAAGAGTTCTTGAAGAGTAAATCCTCTGGCAAGAACAACAAGGGGAAGAACAAGTTCAAAAGAGGTGGTGCTGGCAAGAAGGGTGGGAAGGGGAAAAAGGCATAACACCAAAAGGGAGAGAGACAATCAAAACTCAAAAGGCTTACATGGTGAGGATTGAATTATGGACCAGTTTTTCTTGTGACTTTTTTTTTACTGCTTTTGTTATTTGAAACCTTACTCAGTGAAGGACTGCCAATGTTCTTGGTTTTGTTTAGTGTTAAGTGAATCTATAGGAAAGTTTGGCTTGGGACAAGGGAGAGAGGTGCTATTGTAGTTTATTTTCTTAGTTTTTTTTATACTAGTTTGTAAGTTAAAAAAATTGAATTTTCAAAGCATTTGTTTTAATAATAAGATTGTGGTCTTCCAGAAATACTCCTTCCATCCTGTTTATCAATTAAATAAATAGAGAAAACTCTTGACTTCAAAGCTCCTGATTTTTCTGTTCTCTGTAGTTAGTATTTATGAAATTTCAGAAATTTTGTTTTGCTTTTAATAATTGATGACACAATAGGAAAAAAAAGCAAAAAACAACATATATTGCAATTAAACGTGTTGTGGGTTCGAGTGGAGGAGACTACGACTACACCTTTTGTCTAAGACACAAGTCACTTTGTGAATATATAATCAATTATGTGTTCAGTATTTAGAAGGTGTTTGGTAGTGTGATGCTTTAATCATTTAATTTCTGCTTTGAGTAGAAGTGATTTTACTCTGTTTGGCATGTCAGCGTCTGCTTTTCATCAACACTATTTTGTACATAGAACACCGTTTCGGAGAAGCATGTAGGAGGTGCTATTGCTTTCAGCTTTTGTGGAAATCCCAAACACCCTCTTAGGACTTAATATTTGCGTGTGAGTTATGGTTTAGGGTCTAATTGTGTGTAGATTGGACAAAATTGTTAACAATTTCTTTGGTAAACACCTTCAGCCTTGAATACAATGTGATTGGACGCAAAGATAATGATTTGACAAAGTTATTTCAAGGGGTCTAAATAAGTACTTCCTTCGTCCCAAAATATTTGCGACATTTGTATTCCCTAGATAAAATATCAAGTTTTTTCAAATCATTTTATTTACATATTTGTATAGAAATAAAAAATAAAATTTACATATCAAAAAACTACATGAAAAGTTCTTCAAAATAAGAGGTGTCAATATTATTTTATTTTATCAAATAACCAATGAAAACGTAGAAATAAACAAAAGTTCCCGCGACTGCTGAAAAAACTAATGTTGCAAATATTTTGGGACGAAGAGAATAAATGATATCATATCATCATATATATCATATCTTTTTACTACTCCTGGTATAATAGTTGAGACCTAATACCCTAGAATTTTAATATGTGGATAGTTTACTTGGCACTGTTTTTGACAACTCAACCGTCCACCTATGTTACTACCTACGGAGTAATAACTTGTGAAAATTGTACTAAATAGGACTAAAACATAATGATTTTCTTAATATGAGACTTAAACTTTTGTATTCCCTAAATAAGACTTAATAATGACTTAGTGGAAGAAATAATGTCCACTAATGATGGATATTTAGTTGAATAATGATTATTTGATAATGACCAAAGGTCCTACATTGGGAAATAAAAACATATGGTCTATATTGGGAAAGTCATTATGTTTTAGTCCTATTTAGGTAAATCTCTCTAACTTAGCATATTTATTTGGGTTTTAAAATATGCAAATATTGTGTAGGCCTACTAGCATAATCTTCATTTGTGAAATAAATGTTAATAATAAACAATATATTACCTCCATCCCGCTATATTCGTTCATTTTTTACTTTTGGAACTGTTCATCTAAGCACTTTGACTCATCAAATTCTCTCAATGTGTAAGTCTATATATAGTCATGTATGATCTTGTTTGATTTGTCTTAACATATAGATTATTAGTATATAATTTCTATAATTTTTTAATATACAAATTACAAGATAAAATGGATTAAAGAAGTGTTTTGGATAATATATGAAAATGAAAGTGGACAAATATAGTGGGACGGAGGGAGTATTTTAATATTAAAATAAATCTTAAATTAAAAAAATTATAGCAATGAAATATAATCATGATAAAGATAAATAATTGTTCGTGAGCACCTATACTAATGAACTTAATACATAGTAGGTACTAGGTATATTTTAATCTACAATTAAATCTCAAATGCAAAATGTTCAAAAACAATGAAATATAAATCATTTTCTCAAAAAAAAAATACAATCATTTTAAAATCACTTTATTGAATAATTTTTAATTCAAATTTTAATTTCTTTAAATTACTGGGATACAAATGTTCTAAATAAAATACGGAGTGGTAGTGATGTTAAAGTGCAATGCTAAATATGCTGATGTGATAAAATGGACCGAATTTATACATTTTAGCGTAAAGAACATTGTAAAAAAACACGCATAGATATATAGTCATTACAAATTGGCTGACTTTACACATTTTGATTTTGTTTTCTTGCCTTCCAATGTAGATCTCCGTATAAGCTTGTTATTTGGTGAGACCCGATTTTGCAATATATTGGATTTGTATCCAATTGGTAAATACCTGCGTGAAATATTTGTCTTATGAAGTGATTTGTTTTATTTGTTTATTTTCTTTTATAAAAAAATTAGTAATAAAATAATTTATTATATACTGACTTAAATAAGATTAAAAGTATGAATTGTTATATTAAACAATATTTCCCTATCTTTTATAGCAAAATTCAATATCATCATTAAAAGATAAGAGCAATACATAAGAGATAAGCGAAGAGAATGACCTGATTGAACAAAAAAATATAATAAAGACTAAATTGATTTCATTTTGAGTACATGGACTAATTTGAATATTTTTAAATAGTTTATGGATCTCTAGGGTACTTTGCCCAATTTAATATTACCATTTGAGAAATAACTCACATATTGTTTTAGCTTCATTATACACCAACGTAAATGCTCTCATGAGCTTCACTATACACCAACAATTCTGTTCTATGTGCACAAATACGGAGTACTCTGTATTAATCAAGCTAACTTCTCCAATCAAGGGGAGAGACTAAACTTGAAAATAGTAGAACCTATGATGAATTTGTCAACCAAATTAATCAAGGCTGGTTAAGATTTCACACCAAAACATTCACACTTTTTAGCGCATACTAACTGGACCACAAGTTTGAAACACCAAAGAGATTCATCTTCCTCTATGAATCATCATCATTGTAGGAGAAAGTAACCTTCTTACCACAATGATATTTCTTCATATTAATTTCTTCTACCCAAATGCATTCTTTCTGTGAGAAGTCTTCATTCCTGGAATATAAAACTCCTTGTGATCTCTCCATATAAACCAAAACATTTCACCTAAAGTGCTCTTGATAACAAAATTCAAAAAGAAAATAGTTAAATCCCATACCAAAGCTTCTCTGCGGGGTTGTACCTTGTTGGGACTTCGCGTGCCCTCACTCCAATCCCGCATTAGTATGATATTGTCCGCTCTGGGCCAAGCCCTCACGGATTTGTTTTTGGGCACCTCCCAAAAGGCTTCATACTAATGGGGTTGGGTGAACCTATATATTTTGGTTCATTTTATACTCTTCACCATTCGGTGTGGGACTTGGAGGATTCCCAACAAACCTCCCCTCATCCAAGGACCACACAACTTTCGACCTCCCCTCCAGCGGTAATCCATTTTCTGCTAACCATCTTGCACCGCCGCACACTCTTTACGGGACACGCCGCCCGACCTCCTGTCGGGAAGACTTTCGACGCAAGGCTCGAATCGCAGATCTTTCCTTCGCTGGGCTACACACTATTTGATCCGCCAAATCAACTTGTACCGCCGTGGCTACAACTTCACGGGACACGCCGCCCGACCTCCTCTCGCCGGGAAGACTTTCGACACAAGGCACCTGCTGCGGATCCTCTTTCTTGGTCTTGGTCCTATTGTTACACCGTCACACCGAGATTTTTCCACACCGCACAGTCCGCTGCTCACGCCCGCAAGAACCTGGGCTCTGATACCACATGTTGGGACTGCGCGTGCCCTCACCCCAACCCCGCATTAGTATGATATTGTCCGCTCTGGGCCAAGCCCTCACGGATGTGTTTTTGGGCACCTCCCAAAAAGCCTCATACTAATGGGGTTGGGTGAACCTATATATTTTGATTCATTTACTCTTCACCATCCGGTGTGGGACTTGGAGGATTCCCAACATACCTAATAAACAAGTATAATCACATTAGATTTATGAAATGACATTTTTTATATAAAAAATCGAGTAAGATAAACAAATCTCCAAAATGTAGACGAAATAATTTACTTGGGTCGTAGAGGGTACTGTGCTACCTCAACCATGCCGAGATAAATAAAACGACCACGGTATATTTTTCGTCTGGGGCTATCTCAGCCGAGTGATATAATTACCGCACAACTTTTCACCACTCTTCTTTTCCCGCGCCTGCAATCTAACAGATTTAATCAACATTGGTACTTACAAAGAACTACTTGTGTAATTTTGTATACACGACTTTCAAATGAACATTAAAAATACATTTCATCATTACTACAAAACTATTCTCACCTTCTTGGCTTTGTCCGCAGAAGCAAACTGAACAAAACCATAGAGGATAAAAAATTAGTCATGAAAAACTGGCTCCAAGAACAAAAGAGGAAATTAAAGGAGCTATTTACATGTCTGATATTTTGGTTTCGCAAGAGAGATTGTCAATAAAGAGCGTCTTTTCCCTTAGGGCAACTACCTGAATTTAACAGCCAAGTGTGTTAGCATGACTATAGAAAAGGACAACAAAAAAAGACTCAGTTAAAGATTCATCCCCATAATTAGTCATCTCTGTGGCAGCAGCGCTAGGCGTTTATTCTGAACGCCAATTATACTTGTGTGGTACAATTGACATAGGTGGAGGGAGACGGGAGTAGTTTGGGTCGAGACTTGGCGGGGGTTTACAGGAGGGTTAGGGGATAGAAATCATCAATTTCATGAACGGAGCTTCGTATAGAGTCAATTAGTGTGGTGTCGGGCTCGTTCAAATATAGAGTCAATTAATGTGGTGTAAGGGCGTGATTCTGACTTGTGAGATTTAATCGGGCTCGTTCAAATATAACTGAATGGGTAATGAGTCAATGTTTGGGTCAATTAGTATAGAGTTAATTAGTGTGGTGTCGTTTAGTGCACTTTACATATTTATTTAATTAAAAAAACAGTGGATAGTTTCTAAAAGGTAAGGGAGTTATGAGTAGTTTCTAATGTTAATAGGTGTGTTTGTTTGTAATAGTTGTGTTGGTTAGTAAAACTTGTGTGTTGTGTTGGTTTGTTCTCTATTTATATTAGAAAATACAATGAATCCTGCAATGGTACACATCAATAAAATATTCTACTTTGCTTTGATCTGGTAGTGTCTAATAACGTTATTAATTTTAACCTTTGAGAGGTATAATCTCACGAAATGCCAAATGATTCAAGACCATATTCAATATAAAATAGTAAAAAATAATTGGTCTTTTCTTACCTTAAACTATTCGGGTAAAATTTATTAGCTTTTGCTTTATGTCTTTTTCATTTCAAATAAGAGAGTATTATTTTATTACTTTTTATTATGTGTACTATCAATGTTTTTTTTTGAAAACAAGCAAACTGTATTAAATTTGAAGAGATACAAAGTTAGGAGGGGAAGAATCTCAATACATAATAGAAGTTTGCCCATAGGCAGCAGCAGCCAGAGAGTGAGCACAAAAGTTACACGATCGAGGAATAAAACTGAAGGAACAATTATTAAACCCCTGTTTATGTTTCCTGCAGTCCGAACTAGTGATGCCAATATAAGAACGATCTTCCATACAAGGGTTTGCCATGTTGTGACATAAGGTTGCACAGTCAGAAAGCACCCGAACAGACGTCACCCCGCGAGACTTTAACCAAATGAGCACCTCTTTAGCAGCCATCGTCTCTGCCAATAACGGACACAAGCAGTAGGAGAGGGGTCCATTCACAGCCCCCAAGAAAGCTCCATTATGAGAGTAGAATATAGCACCAAACGTACCTGAACCAGAAGCATGTGAGAAGCTGGCATCAACATATATAGCAAGTAGGGAAGCAACTGAGCGAAGCTTCATCCGACTGCTGATGACTATCGAGGAGAGGAGAAGGGACTTGGGCTGACATCCAAGTTACCAATTTGACCCGCGCCAAGGTGCAAGTGACTCGAAGGGTTGGTAATTTCTTCTCCCAGACTACTGAATTTCGTGCCTCCCAAATCCCGTGCATAACCCCAACGGCCAACTCTACTTCCTCATGGTTTAATGCGCTCAACACCGATTGTAACCACTGTGGGAAATCCATTCCTGACCCATTATGCAATGACAATCCAGATTCTCTCCACACCTGCCTAGCATAAACACATGTGACAAGGGAATGCATGACAGTCTCCACATACACACCGCAAATAGAACATAAATGATCCACATTAACTTTCCTAGCACAAAGATTGGTGGTGGTAGGAAGAACATCCCTAGCGGCTCTCAAAAAACAAATTTCATACTAATACTCCTTAGAAAATTAGAACTTCATACTATATACGAGCCCGTGAAAAGCACGTGGTTGAAAACCAGTTAACTAATGAATGGGTGTTAATTTTTATGTTTAACTTAAACTATGGAATAGGTCACCTAGTAGGTTTAGGCAAATCTGAGTTAAATCGGCTATTGAAAATTCGTAGAAAGATTGAGATTAAAAATTAGGTCATGTGTGTGTCCTCGCACACCTGATGATCTCGATGGTTAAAAACGTATGTACAATGGTCACTGACCGAGCCAGTGGGACCCTCAACCCCCCTCCATTGTGAGAACTTTGGAGTTGAACAAGGGTTTAGGTGAGAACCTAGATTGCACGACTCTAACGAGAATGATGTGGATTATGCCATATAGGCAAGTGAAGTAAAGCTTGTGCAAAATCTAAACTGAATAAAAGGATGGTTAACCATATGGTTTAATAATGATATTTGCTCATTCTTCAGATATTGTCTATTAATTTACATTAATGAATGTTAGTCGATGAATTTGCCCCGGTGTTTGATATTTTCGCGCTCAATACCCTGTGCAGGTAGAGATCAAAGATTATACGAGCAATTTGGAAGACACTAAGACGTGACGTTGGTGGATGGCCCAAAATTAATTGAAACTGAATTAAATACTTTGTTGACTTTATTTTGTTTAAACTTCAAGAATGTTTTGATGATGTTTTAAAGGCTTCCACAACATTTGGATTATTTTACTCTAATAGACCCTTGATTTATTTTTAATTAATATGAATGTATGTTTTATTTTAAATGTTTTAAAAATATTATGCATGTAAATATATTAAATTAGTTGTAAATCGGTCACTAACTCGTTGATTCAGGTCACGCAAGTTGGGTTATTACTTACTGCGTTATAACTAGATCTGACGATATATCTTCTAAAAATACATTGGGCAATTTTAAAATAAAATGTGTTAATTTAAATTGAAATGTTTTTTCTTTTACTAAAATGTGTTCATTTGTAACTCAGACAATTTTTGAGTAATGCTTCAAACGAAAATAGGGAATTTTAAAGTTCATATTTCATAAGATACAGTCAAATTTATTTCTTTAAACCTCTCGAACAAATATGTTTCTATTGTAGATTATTAACTTTAAAAGTTTCCATTTTTTGTCTAAAACATTACGGAGTTTTAACAATTTAACTGACTAACATACAAATCATGTCAAATTTTCTGTTTTACCACATTTCAATTTTCTAATTTTAAACCAGCTGGACATTGGGTCTAGTTATAATCGTATTTTCTTTATTTTCTATAATTTTCAACTCATACTTAATAATTTCCAACTCGGCATGAAAAATGTCACATATTGAGCTTAGTTGGCAACATGAAGTAATGGTGTAAAATAAAGTAAATTCTGAGAGCATTATTGTCAATTATAGAATTTAGGAGGATTAATATATAATCACAGATTACTTTGAGTATTTATTTGAATGTTTCCTATTATGGTAGGCATCTTTGCTGGTTTCGTTCCACAAATGTGCTTATAATTTCTAAACAAGTTTTTCTTTTAAAAATTTTAACATCGAGAAAAATTGACAAAAGGTAAGAACCAAGGGAGGAAATGGTTGTAAACCTGGCATTCCTTGCTCAAGAGTAGACAATGTATTCTGCTTTTAAAAGAATGGTTTTTCACCAAACAAGATGTTGGAAAAATACTTCCCTAAGTGAACCATTTTCCCAAAAACAAAACGCAACCTAATGCATCAGATTTTGTCCAAAGTCATGGGAAAAAAACAATGGATACCCTAAGACCACTTGTAACCTGAATGATTTAGCAATTGACAAAGATCTTCTTTCATTTAGAATAACTCGATATGTACTTGGAGGAGAACTTGATCTTTGCATCAATCCTTTCCTTGTGGAAGAAAGCTTCAAGCTCTGTGTCATCACCATATCCTTGTATATTCTCGATACACACTTCAACAAGGGAGTGCCTCCAACAATTTACAGGCAGATCTTCACAGCAACAACATTTCTTGTCCGTCAATGGTTGTTGGTACGTGAACTGAAAAGGCAGAAACAAAATCATACGAACACAACTGTTACCAACTAACCAAATTTGTACATACCGGTTATGTTTATGGTTTGAGATTTTTGCGCACATAAGTTGCCCAAAGATATAACTTCACACTAAGGTAAAATATAGGAGCAAAGTAGGGAATAGAAGATGATGTTTTACATGATAGGAGTACCTTGAGTTCCTTCCTAGCAGAATTTTTACTATTGAATATGCATATAGTTTCAGGATGAGGAGCAAGCCACAACAGAGACTCGATAACTTGAGCAGGATGCTCCAATTTTTCACGGAACTTTATCATCAGATGCTTGACAGCATATAGGGGAGGATTATAGTTCATCCTCACTGACTCCGGAATAATCACATCCTTTGTTAACCAAAATATAAAAATGTCTGATTAATTGATACTACGAATATCAAAATATAAGGTAGAGGCAAGTAATTTCAAGAGATATAGCATGACTTACACACACACACACACTCACAAAGAGAGAGAGACGCTTTAAGGTGTGTTTGGTAGTAGGGAATGAGAGGGGAGAGAATGAGAAATTTAATTAATGAATGACTTTTATTTTAATTTAACCTGCTTGATAATTGATTTTTTCCCCCAAAAGTATGCATTACTTCCTACAACTAATAGAATGATATACGGAGTATCAAAGACTATTTCTTCTGAAAGAAGATTCTGATGAACATTTCAATTAGTCAACAGAAAATAAACAGTAATGAACCAAATGAAGGGAACCTACTCATCCCCTTCACCTCCAAAAGGGATAAAACATCCTTATTGAATGAAAGAATATGCAATGGTTACCTCATCGTTAGCCACCTGAAGCGACAATCGTTCAGTCCATCTCAGCCTTGAAAGGGATTTGAGTACGTCATGAAACCACAATTGATAGAAAGAATTAAAGATAATGGAAGCTTCTTTCAACTTGAGAGGTGGACCCTTGCACGCCAAGGTTATAGGATTTTCTCCATCATAAAAGAAGAATTTGAGGTTGGGAGCATCAATTATAACTTTTTCCAAACACTCACAGTCACCAAAAACCAATTCGAGAAGATTTTGACTCGAAACCTCAACATGATGCAACATTGGACAAGTTTTCACTACCAGGCGTTCGAGAATTGGATGATTATTCAGAAAGTTGGCCAAGTCTTTGTCATCCAACAGACATCCATCTATTTCCAGCACTTTTAGTTTCTTACAAGACCCAAAATCAAATTCAGATTCTATGTCGCCATCAGAAACAATACTAAGCTCACGAAGATTGGGGGCCTGAATCTTAACCACTTGCACTTCTCTCCCATGGTACTCAAAAACTACTTTCTCAAGTTTCATAAGACAATAGATTTCTAGTCTCGCCAAACCATAACAGTCTTTAAGAGTTAATATTTCAAGGTAGGGGCAACTAGCAAGCAAAATCTTCATGCACGCATTGTCTGCAGTAACTCTTGCAAGGAATATTTCTCGCAAACAAAGTAATTGGCCATCCACCAACAATGGTGAGCTCAACTTACAATTCACCAATTTCAATTTTTGGATGACTTTGGAGACAAGAACATCCTCGGGAAAACTATATGTACGATGTACCCGTCCACAAATTTTCAATTCCAACTCTTTGACATGGCGCGTAACAGCACTAGCAAGCCAACCATCCAAGCGAGATTCCAACTCTGGATCAAAATAGATGAGGCATAGATTAAGCTTATTTATATCCATACCTGATTTCATAGCTCGATCCAAAAAGGCATACAAATTTGTCCTCAAACTAAGAGGTGTCTCCATTGCTTTAAGAGCATCATCCTCACCACCACTCAATCGTCTATAACAGCAGGAATCATTTAGATGTAAAGAGGGCAAGCTTTCGGATAATGCCCTCCAACGGCTTGACAAAATGCTTGTTCTAACAGCTTCCCTGGTTTCTAGAAACAAAAGTATCTGCTGCCTAATTGAGTCGGGTAGGTTAGAGATTCTATCAGATCCATAAGAGTTCATCTCGTAAGCAGGCTTCTTCTCCGCATTCATTTCCATCTGACAAGTGCGCTACTGCATCAAAATATGATTGTCATTATCTTCATACAGAATGGAAGAAATTCTGAGACATAATAAAAAGAGATTAAAAATGTGGATGAGTGAGTTCAAAGGGAATTAGGGCTTCACCGAGAAGTTTGAGGGAAATTGGTGTTCAAAACCCTGCGGAAAATCCTTTGACGGGGCAACTCAACCCACCGAAATCGAATTGCACGCCAAACTCCAGCTCTAAACACAATATCAGATCATATGAGAAGCAGAAATTTCAGGGAGAAGTGCCGTCCCTAATTGCGAAATCTACGTCTCTGAAGAAGCAGTGCCGTGGTCGATCGCCTGGCCGGATTATTTTAGAAAGGAAAGATGCCCGTAACTAATAAGGGGGCGTTTGGTTAGAAAGGGAAAGTAAACAGTAAAGAGAATAGAAAGAAAGGCAATGATTACCCTTCAATTACCCTGTCTCTCAATTACCATGTTTGTTTGGTTTAGTATAGGAAAAGAAATTGGAGCGGGAGTGAAAGAATTGGAGCTGGAGGGGGAGGAATCGGAGCTGGAGGGGAAGGGAGAGGAAATGGAGCTAGAGAGGGGAGGGGAGGAACATACCTTGACTGCGATGCGGATGGAGTCGCGGTGTGGCGGCAAGACATGGTGTGGCGGCGAGAAGCGGCGTGGCGGCAAGATGCAATAGGGTGGCGGCGAGACGCGGTGGGGTGGCGGCTAGAAGAAATGGACGGGAAAAAAGGATTAGGGAAGCGGAAGAGGAGAATGAGAATAAGAAACCCTTAGAGCAAGTATAATGGCAAGTCATATTCTGGAATGCCACACGCTGACATGACACAGTTCAACCAATCAAAGTTAATTTAGTCATGGTGTGGCATGGCATTGGAGTAGTATATCCTCTAGTGGCAAGTAAACATAATATGCACTATATTAATTTCCATATCATATTCAAAAGAGGGGAAAATAGCACTTGCAGTAAGACGGATCAGAGTATATCAATTTCCATATCAAATTGAAGAGTGAGGAAGAAAAAAGATAGAGTCCCGGATAAGAGTATATCAGAGGTAAAAAGGTACAGAGATGGGTAATTTTCAGAGCAATTAAACAAGAGATGGAGTGGCAGAGGGTACCGATGATTTTCGCGTCGAAGATGGTGGCCGGCGATGGTGGCGAAAGAGCACCGACGATTGACGGACGATGGTGCAACGGATGATTTCCCTGGGAAGAGAGAAGAGAAGTGCCCAAAGGAGTGACCGGTGATTGCCCTAGATCCCCTTTCTGCTGTTCCTCTTTTGCCTCGCACTCGCCACGATTTTTGGAGTGGCTCGCGACATCACACGCGATCCAATTTTCCCCTCTCCCGTTGTACAGCTTCACTTTCCACGAATGGCAAGGCGTGACAATGTAAATCTTTGCCGCTGCCCATGCTCTTATAGGAAGTGGGGAATGGGAAGACGGGAAACGGGGTAATCTAAAACCGAAAAATGGAGAATACTTTTTTTAAAACAAACTACAACGAACAAAATCTGGGAATTCTATTCCGTATCCCGTTTCCTTTACCCCGAACCAAACGCTCTCTAAGGGGATGGTAACGGTAAACAAAAAAAGCAAATTTAAACTGTACTTTTTTTCACTTTTAATACCACCTACTCCCTAGAAACTAACTTCCTAGTTGTTTCACTCATAGTTTTCAAAACCGGACCAGCGACCGAATCGGTCAATGTACTGATTCACTAGTTCATTGGTCAGACCGGTGGTTCAAGTGATTGAACTAGTAGTTCATCCCTAAAATTTTCTCGTTTTAACTTTTTGTAATTTTTAAGAGTTGAAAAAGATGGAAGTTTATCATAATAACCTTAATAAAAATGGGTAGAGTGTATTAAATGAGGTAGGTGAGGTGTAATAAATAAAGTAAGTGAAGATAGTTATGATATTTTAATTATTTAAAAAGGTAATGAGAAAGACGAACTTAAAAGTTACCCTAAGCCCAAGGTATTTCGTTGATTTGAGTATTTGACAAAGTTATTTCAAGGGATCTAAATAAGTAAGTTACCCAAAATAATCTCAACTTTACCCGATCTTTTAAAAATAATTCCACCTTTCACTGTGATTCATAATAATCCCAACTTTATTGAAATTTGTTAATTTTGGGTCGCCGCTAAGTTTTTAACGGAGGATAAACGGAAATACCAATTTTAGGCAACAAAATGAAAGTTGGATTATTTTTGATGAATTTTTGTTTTTTACTTTTTTTTTTGAAATTTTTATTTAAATTTTTTGAATTACTTTCAACCTCCATTTTTTTTCTTTTTTAAAGATTATTCTTACCACAGAAAAAAAATAGATATAAAAAATAATGAAAATGAGAAAAATAACTAAAATAAGTAAATATATACGGAGTGGTGGGTTTTCACATTTTACACACTATACGAAGGCTTAATGTACTACTTATTTTTGTAAATAATTGTGTAAATAATTTTTTTTAAAAAATAAGAAGTGATATGTTAATACTTTGTATAATGCATAAAATATTAAAACCCACCCGTTTATTTTTATTTTACTTTTACCAATTTCAAGTTAGTTTCCATTGAATACCTTATTTATTTTATTATTTTTGTATCATTTTAGTTACATTTCTCATTTTTCATTTTTTATATTTATTATTTTTATTTTTTAAACTAAGACTAATCTTTATAAAAGGAAAAAGAAATGATGATAGAGGTAGAAATTAATTTTAAAAATTTAAATGAAAATTTAAAAATATAAAAAATGAAAATTCATTAAAAATAATCCCAACTTTCATTTTGTTGCCTAAAATGGGCATTTCCGTTAACCCTCTGTTAGAAACTTAACGGTGACCCAAAACTGGCAAATTTCAGTAAAGTTGGGATTATTATGCATCACAGTGAAAGGTAGGATTATTTTTGAAAGACCGGGTAAAGTTGGGATTATTTTGGGTAATTTTTCCAATAAGTAAATGATATCATATCATATTATCATCACATATATCATACTCCCTCCGTCCTTAATTTAATTACAAATTAGGATTTACGAGGAGAAATATCTCACTTTTTGAATTCATCTTATTTAAAACTTGATATATCGATAAGAAATAAAAATTAAATATTAAAAAAACTTCGTCAAAAGTTTTACAAAACAAGAGGTGGCAAGAATATTCTATTTTATCAAATATTTAATGAAACTATGTAAACAAACAAAAGTTATCGAGAGAGAAGAAAAAAATTACAATCAATTAAGGGACGGATGTAGTATCTTTTTTACCATAATATTTGAGACTTAACGCCCTAGAGATTCAACATGTGAATAGTTTACTTACACTATTTTTGACAACTCAACCGTCCATCTATGTTACTACCTACGGAGTAATGACTTAGGCTCCGTTCCGTTCAACTTATTTTTTCTGATCTGATCTGATTCTAATAAGTTCTGATCTGATCTGGTCTGATCTGATCTGATCTGATTGGATCTGATCTGATCTGATTGGATATGATATGATCTGATCTAATCTGATTGGATCTGATATGATCTGATTGGATCTGATCTGATCTGATCTAGTCTGATCTGGTCTGATCTGATTAATTATGATTTAATTTAAAATTTCAAATCAATAATTTAATTTGACTTTATAATAACATTTGAAAATTGTAATGATAATTCATATTATAATATAATCAATATTTTTTATTTAATGATTATTTTTAATAAAATAAAAATAGTTAATTCATATATTAGAATAATCTAAGTATAATATTACATTATTATAAAAAATAAAATACTATTAAAAAAACATTTTAATCTTAATATGTAATCTTATTTATAAATTAAATCTATATGTAATTTTTCATTAATTTAAATCTATTAGTTATATATCTTCTCTATCATAAAAATAATTTTTATCTCATCCTTATAAAAGATCAAAAGTTTAGAAACTCAAACTATAAGTAGCAATAAAAATATATTTTAAAAGTAGAATTAGATTGATATTGTCAATGTATTTTAAAACTAATTTTTCCGATGTCTAATAATTAAAGATTACTTTCTCAGTTTTCTATTTAACCTATTTCTAAAGTTTATTCTTTTTCATTTTTAAGACCAATAATAATAATAATAATAATAATAATAATAATAATAATAATAATAATAATAATAATGATGATGATGATGATGATGATGATGATGATAATGATGATGATGATAATAATAATAATAATAATAATAATAATAATAATAATTCTTGATGAGATCTGATTTTAATAAGTCCTGATCTGATCTGATAGGATCTGATCTGATCTGATTGGATCTGATCTGATTCGATCTGATCTGATCTGATCTGATCTGATTCGATCTGATCTAATCTGATCTGGTCTGATCTGATCTGATTTTAATAAGAATAAGAAAAAATAAGTTGAACGGAACGGGGACTTAGCAATTCTATTTGGGTTTTAAATATGCAAGTATCGTTTAGGCCTACTAGCATACTCTTCATTTGTGAAATAAGAGGCCTTTTGCGATTGGTCATTTGCACACCTTCTGAGCCACTCATATCTTGGGTGATCCAGCTGCAGTCCGTATAGTTATACTTCTTTTTTTTTCCTTTTCCAATTAGGAGCAGTTAATCGAGGTGAGTGATTAATCTCTTGTTGGAATTAGTTCATAGATTAGGATTCATTGGG
Source organism: Cuscuta campestris (assembly GCA_900332095.2). Lineage (NCBI taxonomy): Eukaryota > Viridiplantae > Streptophyta > Magnoliopsida > Solanales > Convolvulaceae > Cuscuta > Cuscuta campestris. Next base: position 4,041 of record OOIL02004392.1, on the reverse strand, counting down.
ACGTTTCGTTCAATTGATGTTGAATTCGTGAGTATGAATATTGGATTGTGTGGTTGGTTATGTTGAATTTGGAATTTGGTTTGATTTGGGGATTCGGATTGGGTTGCTCTGCTCGTGTTCTGCTCTCCTCTCCGCATTCTCTTTTCTTTGCTATCTCTTTCTGTCCTTTTCTGTATTCACTGCCGTGTTCTGAACCTCGATGGCCGCCGCCGCTACTGTACTGGTCGCTGAAGCCGGCGGTTGACACTAGCTCCGCTGTTAGTTCAGTTTGGAGGTTCGTGCCGCCGCGGGTATGGATCGCTGAGTCGCCGACGGCTGTCCCAGTCGTCAAATCTGTTTCCACATGTCGTTGAATCAAGTCTCCGGCGGGGATTGCTCTTTCCCGGGTGGAGCTACCGTCGTGGAACGCCATCTCTGTGGCTGTTCATAGCTTGAAGAGTCGCATGGCGTCTGCGTAACTTCCCTTGGAGCTGGATTGGGATTTTGGGCTGAACAAGGAGGCAAATCTAGCGTTCATAACATTAATGATAAGTGTTCAAAATTATACATTGGCCACAAACTTTCCAATTTCATAGAATTTGGCCCTACTTTGCATTTGGTCATAAGAAACAAACCATTGTCATCAACCCAAATTTTACTGATAAAATGTGTTGGCCTAAAAAAACGTGGAAGTATGTCACCTACTAATATTAGATGGTTTTGAATTGAATTATAAATCTGAATTTCTTATGGTAATGTTTTACAAATAAACATGTATGCGCTACTTTAATCCTTTTTTGAGAATCATGATTCATTTATTTTGGTTTAGTTTGAACGGCCTTTGCTAAAAATGTTTAGGTTGACGGATTCGTTTATTTAGATTAGAAGTATGTTGGATATTGTTTTACAATCTTTGGCAACTTTGAATTATTTACTCCGATTAAACTATGATATACTCTTATTTAGATATGAATGAATGTTTTATTTTTAAATGTTTTAAATTTTTTATGCATGTGAATACCAATTTAGTAGCAACTTGATTCGCTAACTCGATGTTTCGAGTTACACGGGTCAGAGTGTTTTTATACGGAGCGATAAAAAATCAATGTTTAGACATGCAAATAAGAGGCTATTCTTTAGGATTGAAAAAAAAGCTAGATGTTTGAAAAACTCGTATAAGAAACTGGAAAATTGGAAGAAATTAGAAAAAACGGGAAGAATCTAGAAAAAATTAAAAGAATATAAAAAAACTAGAAAAAATTAGAAAATCTAAAAAGACTTTTATCAAAATATTTTGTGTGTTTTTATATTATTCTCATTCTAATTCTTGTTGTTATAAATTATTATTATTATTATTATTATTATTATTATTATTATTATTATTGGTATCATCACGTTATCTTAATAAATGCCTTTTAAACAATATATTGTTATTTTTCATATAAAAAACTACTTTTGAAAAAAAAAATTAATTAGAACACAAAATTAGCATAAATATCAAAATGCTAAATACTTAAAAGTTATTATGGCTATGCCGTATTTATCATAAAATACTCCCTTCGTCCCAGAGTATTTGTCCAGTTTTGACTTTTGGAACTGTTTATCTAAGCACTTTGACTCATCAAATTTTCTTAATGTGTAAGCCTAAATATAGTATGTGTGATTTTGTTTGATTTGTCTTAACATATAAACTATTAATATATAATTTTTATAATTTTTTAATATACAAATTACAAGATAAAATGGATTAAAGAAATGTATTGGATGATGTGTAAAAATAAAAGTGGACAAATACTCTGGAACGGAGGTAGTAATATATTTACAATTATGTTTTATATGTTATAAGATTTGGTTTAAATATAAAACATGCCATATATTGTAATCAAACCATTTTTTTTAATAATTGACATTTTATTTTCATTGTAACCTACTTTTGGAATAAGGTCATAAAACTTTTTTTTATATATTTTTTGAATTTAGAAATCAAACCTTTTTTTATAAAAATCAGAAAAATGAAAAGTAGAAAGATTTTGAAGAAATTAAAAATAGATTGAAGAAATGTGAAAGAAACTGAAAATTAAGAGTTTAAGCGAACATGCTCTAAATATATAAGAAAAATAATTTTAGATTAAAAAAGAATCCACATTTAAGGAGTACATAGAGGAATTTTTTTAACCCAAATCATATATGACTTAAACTAAAGTTCAAAACTGAATCTGACCCAATGAGTAGTGACCCAATCCACAAAGGCCCTATAGCATTAAGATGACCCAAATCACATATACTGTATAGATCTTACCCTGCTGCGGCTCGCTCCCTGGAGAAAACCAAAGGCTCACCTCGTCCCGGCAAATAAACCATCTCCGTCTTCATCCTCTCCACCGCCAGTATCGGTTTGATATAGATCTGTCCTTCCACGCGGTTGAGAGAAGTTCTAGCATGAAATCGGCCGACAGAACTAATTTATCAGGTGAGTCTCTCTTATCTAATGTTTTATAAATAAACGGCCTTTGCTGAAGATTTATTGACTCTCTCACTCTCTCTCCCTTGCTGCTCTTCTTTTAGGTAAGCGGAAGCTAGATCCAAAATATGAGTCAGAGACCAAATGGACCCTGAAGAAACACAAGGAAAGATCCGAGGAGAAGGTAACAGTCCCATTCCTCTCCTTCTTTGAGAACAATTTTCCCTACACTCTGTTCTAATGGCCACTCGTAACAGGAGACAACGCAAGGATTTGCTGATAATCTCCTCCAGGAGGTCAAAGGAAGGGTTGAGTTGGTTGAGACAAAGTCTGATGCTAATTTAATTCTAGTCAAGGTATCATTTTTTGTAAATTTTGATATTCTCTTGTTTGCCAGATATAATGATGGTGTTCAATTAAGCATCTTGTTCTTATTATTCTGTCCAAAATGTGTTCCAACGGGGCTACTCATCCTGTAACAGGGGACAGTGCAAGGACTTGATGAAACTCCCCATTTTGTTGAGGTGCCTCTTCTTATCATCTCTTCATATAACCCTGTTTATGTTTAGCTTTAGTGCCACCGCAAAGATGACTCATTACGGGGATGAATCTGCAGGTGGTGCTACTTTTTGCTACTATGCAGTTCAAGTCCTTTTCTCCTTATACCCGTGCTAACACACTTGCCTGCTAAATTTAGGGGGTTGACGTAAGAAAAAAGACGCTCATTGTTGACAACCTCTCTTCTCAAGCCGGAATATCAGACATGTAATTTGCACCTTTATTTCCCTCTTTTGTTCTTGGAGCAAGTTTTTCACGACTAACATGTGATCCTCCCTTTTCACAGCATTGATTTCTTCGAAGATGTTGGAAAAGTTGTTCAAGTTACAAGAGTTGTAGACCACATGGGCTTCGATCTTGGCTCTGGCTCTGTTGAGTTTGCTTCTGCCAACGAAGCAAAGAAGGTAAGAGTAGCGCGACTTATATGAAATTTGTACAAGTAGTTATTTGAAAGTGCCTTTTGCTGATCAAATCTCTTTTGTACTGCAGGCGCAGGAAAAGAAGAATGGTGACTATTTGTGTGGTGAGAAAATTACTCTGGGCTTGGCTAAGGTAACCCCATACCCTCATACTCCAAGGTAGATTGATTTTTCATGTTTTGGAGATTTGTTTCTATAACTTATTGCTGGAGTTTTGATGCCACTGCGGATCATTAATGCATCTGTTTTTGTTAATCAGGTTTTGCTTGGAACACAAGGTTTGGTAAGTGATTTAGCTACTTGCCACATGAGTTTGTTATCAAGAGTACACTAGTTGAAGTTTCTGATATACATGGAGAGCTCACAAGGGTTTTCGAAATTCCAGGTACGAAGACTACATTCGACGAGAAAGCTTTCCGATAGGGGAAGAGGAGATACCTCCCCATTTTTTTAAGGTACCTACTCTTAGTATTATCCTCATCATCTTCAGTATATGTCTGGCTCAGAAGAGACACTTAGCTTTTAATATCCGAACTGTTGTTGCAAAGTTGTAAGATGACTTGCTCTCAGAATGAATCTGAATCTCTTGATGAGTATACTCTTTTTTGCTATGCCATTTAAGTC
>OOIL02004391.1:17259-36165 GCA_900332095.2 Cuscuta campestris | reverse complement strand
TTTTAAATTTTAAATTTTAAATTTTAAATTTTAAATTTTAAATTTTAAATTTTAAATTTTAAATTTTAAATTTTAAATTTTAAATTTTAAATTTTAAATTTTAAATTTTAAATTTTAAATTTTAAATTTTTAATTTTAAATTTTAAATTTTAAATTTTAAATTTTAAATTTTAAATTTTAAATTTTAAATTTTAAATTTAAATGGAGCGAAAAGAGAATTAAAAGTTTCCTTCTATTTTAACGTAAAATCCCCCCCCCCCATGGAAGGATAATAATTTCCATGGAATATATTTTTCTTAAGAGTGTAAACGGATATATATTAATCAGATCGGATATGTTATTATCAAATCCGTATCCGTTTATTTTTGTCGGATACCGAATTCGGATACGAATCTTGACGAATATTGAAAATCAAAACCGTATCTGCATCAGTCGGATATCGGTCGAATATCGGATATATCCGTATCCGTTTCCAATTTCTACAATCAAATTTAACAATACTTTAATTTTAAATTAGATTAAAGTCAAACTATTATTTAATCAACAATAACTTTTTATGAGATAATTATTTTCTTTATTTTCATGATTTATGATATTCTACGATAACTTCATATGATAAAAAGATGTACACAACACACATATACTAAATCTTTATATGTTGCACATATTTTTATGTGACTACACATTTATTTTGTGTATAAAAATGTTTTATACTTTGAAATATTAATAGAGAGCAAAATATAAACATAAAATGTTTGGAAAAACTATATATAACGGATCAGATATTTGGATAAACGGTTATTTAAACGGGTGCATATTCAGATCAGATTTTAAACAGATCGGATATACAATTGCCAAATTCGTATCTGTTTAGTAATCGGATATCCTTAATTGGATACGGATGAAATCCGTTTAAAACGGATGCGGACATTCCCTCTTCAAACTGATATAGATGCAGACGGTAATCGGATTTTCGGCTATCCGTTGACAGCCTTAATTTTTCTTCCACTAATGTGACGAAACAAAGAAAAATAGAATCTAAGTTTTCCTGGAAAATATTTTTCCCCAACCAAACACACCATAACGTAATTTTAAGAAATCACCCTACATAGCACTCTAACTCACCCTAAATTACGCATCTAGCACTACTCATTGTTTTTAACAAATTTAGCACTTTTTTGGGGTCAATCCTTTCCTATCATGCCCTTTAACCTTTTTTCTTTTTCTCATTAAAAATTACGGCACTCCCTAGGCCGCACATACTCTTCTTGCGCTCAACCACACGTTCTCCTTCAGTCGCCCGCCATCATGCGTCTTCAGGCCTTCTCCCACGATTCCTGGGCCGATCAGCAGCGGCAATCATCAGGTTATCTCCGCTTCCTTCATCAATGTGGCTAATCATTTTCTCTTCTCCTTCAATTTTTAATTTTCATTCCTTCATCCCTTTATTCGGATTTCCATGTATTTTTAGTTTTAATTATTGTGTTTTATTCGTACTGAAGATTAGGTGGTGTGAATAAATCAATTTTGAAATACCCAGTATTTGTTCCTTTTGAAAAATTAGGCCATTTGAAAGGCATTGTGATTTTGGCAGTGTTAAGATTATGTGTTATGGTATGGGCAGTATGAAGATTAAATGCCTAAATGTTGTCCTGCATTTTTAGTTTTATTTATTTCCTTAATCCTTAATATCTGAATTTGGTTCTTATCCTTAAAAAAAATTTGCATGTCAAAAAATTAAAAAATAAATTTACCTAAAATAATCCAACCTTTCATTTATTTCCCAAAAATATGTATTTTCAAAAAATCCTGTTTAGTGGCCGTTAGTTTTTTAACGGCGGCCCAAAACTTGCACACATGCAAAAAGGTGAGATTAATATGTATTTGTTTAATATTCTGAAGTTTGCAATGTGACTAAAACGCCTATCATGTATATATATACGATGTGTTTTTGTATTCACCACCTTCATTAAATTCAGCATTTTCATCGCATATTAGGTTATACGTCTATTCTTTGAGTTCATTCCTTTATTTAATTTAATTGAATATTTTCTATTTTATTATTTAAAAGGAGCATCACAGATGGGTCCAAATTTGACGATATTGCTACGTGTTGATGGGACATGGGATACTCATGGAAGCTTTATATTGTGGCAGTGTAGATATATCGTGGCAGTGTAGATATATTGTGGCAGTGTATATATTGTGGCATTATATTTCAGACATCGAATTTTTGGCGGTGCATATATATTGTGGCAGTGTATTTCAGACATTGAACTTTTGGATGTACATATTGTGGCTAACATTATGGCAATGTATATATTGTGGCAGTGTAGATATATTGTGGCAGTGTATATATATTGTGGCAGTGTATTATATTATATCTATTCTTTTAATCTCTGAGTAGTTTTTCTCTCATTTTACAACACGTTATCAGCATGAATTTGCTCAAAAATCTCAGAATCCTTGTTCTTCTCAGAAGGTATATTTATTTAATTTTGTTCATAAACAAACTAAAATATTTTCTTAGAAACTATGAGAAGTATGCTATGTGATTTCCCAAATTGTGGCAGTGTAGATATATTGTGGTAGTGTATATATTGTGGCATTGTATTTTAGACATTGAATTTTTGGCAGTGCATATATTGTGGCAGTGTATTTCAGACATTGAATTTTTGGAAGTACATATTGTGGCTAACATTATGGCAGTGTATATATTGTGGCAGTGTAGATATATTGTGGGAGTGTATATATAATACAAATTTGTTTAATTAAGGGTAATATTGGGAATTCATCTCAAAAACTTATAGCACTGCTATTTTGCGTATTATAAGCCTATTAAAGTGCTATATTCATATTTCTCCCTAACATTTTTGTGTAATGTTATAAAGACTATCAAAAAAATCTAAAACTAATACTTTCTACTTGGCTTTTATTCTAGCTCACTAAATGATAATGTTTGTGAAATTATTAATTAAGAGCATCGAATCAACCACTTTGTTTCAATGTGTTTCCACAGTGATATGTCTCCAATCTTTATTACTGATCTAGCTTAAAGACTCATTTCATTCAATTACCTCCAATTCTCGTGGTCAAAAATATTTCTTGCAATGCAACTTTTTTGCACCAATTAGAGCCCCTTGATAGTGTCGAGCAATAAAATAGAACCTCGAAACTCTATCCGCCAACTCCGTTGAAGTGTTCACATTAATCTTGAGATAAACATTATGCAACCGCCATTGATGGGTAAAAAATATAATTCTTCCAACATTAGTTTAGATTATATAATAAAATTGTTTCAAAAAAATATTATTTTCTTTTCATTGATTTATAAAAAATAGTGATTTTGTGATTATTTTCATTGCATTAGTTATAATTCAAAAAATATGATTCTTCTAATTTGCATCGCTGGATCAATTTTAATTAGCGAAATAAATATTGTTCATCTCTCCCGCATTATTATGATTTTCTTCTCTCACACCGATTAAAAAATATCAGAATGATTCTTCTCTTCCCACAAATGTCCAAAAATAAAATGTTAGATTAACAATCATATGATTCATTAGCATTAATTAAAAAATTAATATAAAAAACATTAGTGATCCAATGATTTTGAATAGAAATTTACAAAAATATTTGATAGTTTTTTTGTGTTTTTTCTTTCTATTTGAATACAGAATTACTCATTTTTTAATTTATTTGATTTAAATATTTGATCATTTTGAAAATAATCTAGTCATTTGTAGTATTTTAATGTAGAGATTAAAATAAAATCATAAAATGAATATATTCAAAGTATGAAAATACGTATTGAAATGTTGACACATGTCATTCTTTCAAAGATTGAAGTAAAAAATTTATATATAAAAGATAAAGTATTATAGCCTTCTAAATCAATAAATCAGTGTAAAGTCAATGAGTAAATGTGTTCTTATTCTATTTTTTTATATCCTTTTATAGATTGTAAATTATTAGAGCCCACTTGTGTAAAAATTGTAACTCACAATGCTATAATTTAGTTTGATTAGTTTAAATTTTTAAAATGATAATTTATACTCTGGGTAATATTTTTAATATAATTAATGGTATTAAACACGATCTTTTAGTGTTAGTATTTTTAAATATTTTGAACCCTTAAAAATTTATTCAAAAGAATATGTCTATACGATTCGTTTGAAATAGGGTTTTTTTTTTCATTTTTTGCATAATATTGACCTAGTTATATACTCTTTCTAAAAGAACTACTTAGAGTAACTCTTTTTTATTTGTCTAAAAAAAATTACATTTTATCTATTTTTTGCTCTATTTTCTTTTTGAAAAATATTTTCTACTCTGATCTATGATTGACTTATTATTTATCCATTTTAATTTTATAAATGAATTATTGACTCATTATATGTCTATTTTCAATTATTTCATTGAGTACAAATGGAAAATTTAAAATTACTCGGAATGGAAAATTCTTTGACTCTATGAAATTCTTGTAGCTTTTTCAAAATTCAAAATTTTTTAAACTTACTCCGGAGTATATTTTAAAATATACGGACTAAAATAAAGCAAAAAAAGTATATGGAGTACTTAATACCTTGCAAATTAATTTTGTAATTACCTATTTTGATCTAAAATATCTTATAATAGCTTTGGATTGAAGAAGATGGCAGGGCGGAATTTTTCCTTTTTAAAAAGACATCGATTTAAGAAGGAAAAATATTTAATTTTCCTAAATGCTATAAAAACATACCAATTAAAGAGAAATAAATTTGGAAGGAATTCTATGAATTCAGCGAGCTCACATTATTACGCCACATAGCATGAAATTATATTGCCACATGGCCACATGTCAAATTCTTATATTGCCAAATGTCAACTTCTAAGAGTCCAAACTCTCAAATTTTATATTAAAATGATTTGTAACAATTTTTATATTCAATAATGATCAATATTATTTTTTATATATAGTAATGTAATATTATATATACGTATTTTTGAATGTAATATATTACGGAGTAGATTTTTATCGGATATGTAACAAAACTTTAAACACTTTACCATTCATAATGTTTTTTATTATTCCAATATTCCATATTTAAGTATTTCCATATTTGGGAATTAAAAAAATAAAACAATATAACGCAAATATGGAATTAAAAAAGGAAAACGATATAACAGAACCTTGGCTTTTGATTTCCTTTTTTAATTCTTACTTTTTTTAATCTATTCCCTACTTTGATTACTTTATTACTTTTATTCAAAAAATTTATATCGAGTTTTTATTTCCTATGTTACAATAGCTTTTATATTTAATAATAATTAGTATTATTTTTTTATAAATAGTAATGTAATATTATATGTACAGACTTTTAAATGTAATATATTAGATTTTTATCTGATCATGTTACAAAACTTTTAACACATTACAATTAATATAATAGTTTGTATTATTTCAGTACTAGAATTAAATTAATTTATTTTCATATTTAGAAATGTAAAGAATAAAACAAAAAAAGTAACGCAAATGTGGAATTAGAATAAAACAATATAACGCAACCTTTGCTTCTGATTTCCTTTTTTTATTCTTACCATATTGTATTTATTTTGTTCTTTAATAGTACCTATGTAATAATATAGCATAAAATTCTTACCTTTTTTAGATTGTCCTATATCAATCGTAGATGATGAAATCTTCAAAGATCGACAAATCATAGATGTGTGCATTTAGGCGGAAAAAATATTAGTATATAATACTCCCTCCGTCCCAGAGTATTTGTCCACTTTCATTTTTACACACCATCCAATGCACTTCTTTATTCCATTTTATCTTGTAATATGTATATTAAAAAATTATAGAAATTATATACTACCTCCGTCCCAGAGTATTTGTTCACTTTCATTTTTACACACCATCCAATACACTTTTTTAATCCATTTTATCTTGTAATTTGTATATTAAAAAATTATAGAAATTATATATTAATAATCTATATGTTAAGACAAATCAAACAAGATCACACATGACTATATTTAGGCTTACACATTGAGAGAGTTTGATGAGTCAAAGAACTTAGATGAGCAGTTCCAAAAGTCAAAACTGGATGAATACTCCGGGACGGAGGGAGTATTAATAATTTATATGTTAAGACAAATCAAACAAGATCACACATGACTATATTTAGGCTTAGACATTGAGAGAATTTGATAAGTCAAAGTGCTGAGATGAACAGTTCCAAAATGTTGGCCTTGAATGCCATACCCCGTAACCGTTTTGATATGCCAAATAAGTCTTCCAAATGCTAATAACATCATTTGCAGGAAGAAACCAAACGCCAAACCTCTATTAGCTTGTTTAGCATCACCGAGATATACTCCTACGAGTTTAGAAATATTTGTGTAAAGGTAATGATATAGTTTAATGATTTACTTATATCCTTTCACTCAAAAATTATTTCTAAAAAGTCAAATATATTCTTAGTTGGGGTTATTTTGAAAACGGAACACACAAAACGAGTTTAGAAAAATTTACACAGGTCTAACGGTACCTGGCTACCGTGTACACGACACTAGGGCATACCGCCAGTAGCCAAGTGAACATACCGTTGTACGTTTCACCTAAGTGCTACACGGTAACCCCCTACCGTGTAACAGTACCTGGGTACCGACGGTAGGCAGAGACAGTTGGCCCAACCCCTCCTAACCAGGTACCGCCAGAGCCAAACTCAATTTTTTGGCCTATACGGTACCCCCTAGCGGTAGGCTGTACCGTGGTCACGGTACCTAGGTACCGGACGGTACTGACCCTACCGTGAAGGGTACCGTATCCGTTATCAGCACTGTAGCAAATTGCCAATTTAAATTCAAATCACCCCTAATCCCTTCCTAACGGCATTTAACGTTAAAAACTCATATTTTAACATTCCAAACTCCTATATAAACCCCCTCTAAGTCTCATTTTATATACAACTTCCCAATTAAATCTAAAGCCTCTTTCTCTATTCTTGAGTGTTCCTTGAAGCTTTGTTCTTATTTTTCTTACTCTTTTGAGTATAAAGCTTTCATTATTTTTATACACTCACACACAAGGGCATTTGTGCTTCATTATTTTATATCTTGCCTATAGACTTTTGTTGTTGATTTAATCTTTTGTTCTTCTCCTACCCAATTCATATTTATTATTATTTTGGTAGAGAAGCAACATCAATCTTTTATTGATTTGTAAAAGGTGTGGATAGCCTTTAAATTCTCATTGTAAGGTTGAAGATAGCCTTAAAATCTTCGGTTGTAAACGGTTTAGATAGTCTTAGTAAAATCTCATTTTCTTATTGGCAAGGGTTGTTTGCCAAACCTCGTTTGAGTCTTCTTAGTGAAGCCAAACAACTTAGTGGAGGTTAAACCCTTGAGGAGGAGCCTCGAGGTAGTGGAGTAGGGAGTTCCCGAACCAATATAAAATCGCTTGTGTCGTATTTTTATCTTTTATACTTTTCTTGCTCCTTTTCTGCTACTACTTTGCGCATAAGTTTTTGTTTTTACGAAAAACTTTTAAACACCCTAATTCACCCCCCTCTTAGGGTGTAAACCGACTTTCACAAAAGTCAAAAGTGGACAAAAACTGGGGGACGGAGGGAGTATTTATTTTATTTAATGTATACCTGACATATTAAATTTTTCTATATAAAGATTATATAATTTATTAAACAACCAATAAAATGTCGTCTATCAAAGGCAGTAATTTGATATCATCGAATCTTATCTCATCTGATTAGATCTGGTCTGATCTGATCTGATTTTAATAAGAATAAGAAAAAATAAGTTGAACGGAATAGGGTCTTAGTCTAACTAGAAGGGGCATAAATGTCCATACCTGAAAAAAATTAGATGGGTGGACCGCCACTAGTAAATAATGGAACGCCAATAACAATACCCTCATATATATATATATATATATATATATATATATATATATATATATATATATATATATATATATATATATATATATATATATATATATATATATATATATATATATATATATATATATATATATATATATATATATATATATATATATATATAGAAGCCATTGGATATGATGAAACGCACGACTTGGATGCATCCGTGATGTTGAATTCTATTTTGGTAAGTAATAAATATGATTCATTGAAAATTGGAGAGATTTTATAATAAGGGTAAATTAGGAATACAAATGCTCCATTATCCCATGCGTGAGTGGATCTTTGCAAGTATAAAACTCCAATGTTTTAAAATGCATTAATTGCTCTTAAATTCTAATTGGTTTCAAATTCCACCTTATTAATTAGAAATATATTCTGCTCGATTGATGTCTTTGTCAATTTATTTTTAGTCATGATATGAAATAAAAAAAATGATACAAAAATTAAAAGATAACAAATAATATTTAAAATATCCAAAATAAGGTAGTGTACAGGAAGGACCGTAGTCGATATGCAGTGTTATAAGTTTTGGAACACTTCTTTTTAAACTACATTCGTAGTTTGGTTTGTTGACCGAAGGTCTTTATTACAAATCAAGATCTTTAACCTCTCGCGACTTGTAACACGTGAAATTGCAACATAGAGTTGACCATGACTGAATATCGGTTTCTTCAGTAGCAATCCAACATGGGACAAAGATTGGCTTTGACTTTTGTTAATTGTCATAGCATATGAAGTCATGATTGGGAATTGTTTCCTTTGAAATCTAAAAGGAATTCTTGCATCTGACGATGTGAGCGACAACCGTGGAATAGCAACTTCTTGCCCGTGTGAAGTCACTTTTTGACCAAATACGTTAATGAAAATAATTCTTCAACACACCCATTAGAAAATATGACTTCGTTAAAAAGTAATATAGGAAAAATACAATACTTTGCAATCTTTTTGGTTTTTACTATTAGTTCCTTGATATTATCTATTAGGCTCTGTTCTTTTGGGTTGGAAAAGTTAACTTTCGACTTTTTTCAACTCCATTTAGTTTCTTACAACTTGTTCTAGTTTTCCAATTCTTTCTCGTTTTTCCAATAACGACTCAAAAAATATATTCATTTATGATAAAAATAAAATAATATTACATATCGAAATTTATAATATACCACCTAAAACATAAACAATGATAAATTATTTTTTAATCTAAAATTAGAATTTTCTTACGTATGTATTTAAATAATCATTTAATTGAATGACTTGTTAACATTTAAAGTCTTCCGATATTTTTCAATTCCTTGCAACTTTTTCCAACTTCTTCCAATTTCTTCTAAATTCTTCCAGTTTCTGCCATCATCCAACCCTGAAATTCCAACTCAAAAGAAAAGAACCTAAGAAGCTTAAAATGGAAGACATCCCACAAAATTAAATTAAAGGGTCCAATTCCTTTTAATTTAGAACAGTCAAAAACATATCACGGAATGATAGAATAACGATTAATTTAATTTCGAATTCGGTATTCAAAATGTATTTTGTTTGATAAGCCTTTGAATGAATTTATGCATTGAGAAATTAGTTGATAGTTTTTGGAAAAGTCTATTTTTAATTAGTTATGAAGAATTTTGTTGCATTAGGTCGTTACATTCTAAAAGATTATTTATTTGTAGTATATATGTCTTGCATGGAAATATCACAAATATCAAGTAATGAATATGATTAAATATTTGCATGTTTTCTTGCAATAATTATTCCCTGTATTAAGTGGTTTGTAGTTGACTTAAATATTTTTTATTTAAATTCTTTAAATGAGTAAATCTAAAAAAGCACCTCCAAATGGCTAAATCTTTTTTAATGGCTAAATCTTTAATCTTCTGTAACCAAATGGAGTAGGACTTTTTTTAGTAGTGTCTCTCACACCAATTTTTTAGATTTTCTGAAATTGTTAAAAATTAAAGATACCTATTTGTAACATCAATGAATTAATATATAACTATAGATTTTTCTAACCATTTGTTATATCAATCAAAGGAGTATAGTCCGTTATTTTGTTTTTCTTAATATGCATATTGTTTTTGGATGTCGTCATTCTTGTAACTCTTTAAAAGATGTTGATAGAAAATGTAGTATTTATATTGAGAAAATTGAACAAAATAAATTCACGATAACTAAGTAAATAAGTAGTATATATCATTTTAAATGCATTATTACAAATAATGATGCATTTAAATAAAACATACGTTGAATAAATTCATGATAACTAATATTTTTGTGAAATATACGTGAGATTTTTTACATTTTCCAAAAAAAATATATTAGTAGAATTTGCTCCATCAAATATGCAAGTTTAATGAAAGTGGAAGAAGTTGAAATTTATTTTTTTTCCCGACGTTTATTCGATTAGAATTAGATTTATTTTTTAACATCTTAAATTTTATGTGTTGGACTTGAATATACTCAAACCCATCAGCCCATTTAAGCCCTTACAAAAAAACCTTATTTTAAACTAATCCACCAGCCCAATTATATAAACCCAGCCCACCACAACCCTTCAGCCCAACCCACTAATAAAACCTAATTATATTTTCTACCCTAACCGACCAAAACCCAGATCTCTCTCTCGCTCGCTCCTTTTCCGCCTTTCGCCTCTGCGCTCTCTCCCTCTCTGTCTCTATCTACGTGTCTACTTTGATTTGTCTTAATCTGATTCTCGCATGCCCAAGCCACCGACGTTTCCTTCACAACCCTTTCTCACATTTCCGGTGACAATATCTCGTGTTCTCTATTATTCCCAAGGACAGAGAGAGAGAGATTATGAAGATGGTGGTAAATCCAAAGTTATCGCCAGCGAGTTCTTCAAATCGGAAGGTAGATTATCTATCACTCATCCAGATCTGAATTTTTAATTTTTATATACCCACTTATTTCTTTCTTTGTGATTTTATCTTAGATCTTTAGTTTTGAAACATACTTTAGAGTTTTATGTCCTTTTATTAATTTATATAAAATATATATAATGAAACTATTTCCAAAACACACAGATCTGCTGTAATCCATACATGCATATAATCACTCATAATTTTTTGTATAAAAAAAGTGTGAGATATGTTGTCTAAAGTTAAACAGAAATATCTTCAAGTGAACTATTGTTATAAAAATTCCTTTCGAATAAGTCATGTGTTTAAAAAAAATTCTGTGTAAGAGTATCCATCTTTGCAAAATTACTACAAAATAGAGGAAGTAATTAAACCTTTTCTTAGATATAGTTAAACTTTTCTCCAAAAATCAATAAATAGTTTATTTATATTATTTTTTTGCATGAATTTTTTAAATACATTTCTTTATTTGTTTAACACTTAAATAAATAATGTGTATAATATTTTTGTTTCAATGTATGAATCTGGTTAAAAATTTAACTTGAATTTTTATATTAGAGAAATTGTATTCAAGATTATATTCTATTTTTTACTTTATAAATAGTAAATGAAAATATTATTCTCAATGTTTTGTATTCTTACCTCTTGCCGTGTTTTTTCTCTGTGACATCTTTAGAATGCAGAATTTTGAAGATGAGGATATGTTGTGGAAGATATCAATTTGGTGCTGTATTTATTGTGTAGAAATTGGTTCTACCACATAGTCATTAATGACATTTGAGATACAGACTGACAAAAAAGATAAAGAAAAGATTTGTAAAATCTAGTTATTAAATGTTGATTTGAGATAAAGTGGACTACTTACTTTATGGTGTGTGGCTCATGCCATACACATTTACCCATATGCATGGTATACACACTTGCCCATAAAACCCATTGAGTCATGTCGCCGTCCTACGCATGGCATTTTTTTCATCATCACCATCAAAACCGATACTGTTCAAGGGATGCTCCCGTCTTCACTCTGTTCAAGGGCTGCTGCTGTCCTCACAATGTCCAAGGGTTTCAGAATTGACATTTTACAGAAAATTTAAACTTTAACAGGCTAGAATTCTCAGCCCATTACCTTGCAGCTTAAAGCCCACTAAATTGGCCCAATAAAAATAGGCGGGAACACTGTTCACAAATTGCACCTAGCATTGTATATAGAAGGATGTTTTTTGTGAGTATGTCAGAGTGCATAAGTATATTGGCATAATGCATATAAGGAGATCATTCATGCAATCAATGTCTACATTGTAAACCATATCCATAGCTTTTTATTTTCACATTCACTCTCAATTACTTGTGAGATGGTGGGACATGAGGCAGTATGCATTTTTTATTTATTTAATTGTTTTTGGTGATTAAATAAAAAATATGTGGTGATATCTTGATTTTATTGTGCGGATGCAGTATATATTTTAAAGAATGCAAAGTTTACCTTTAAAATATATAGACGCGTTGTGATATCGAATGCACTATAAGAGTCTATATATACAATGTGATTTGACATTTAGATTTTATTTAAACTTTATTTTGTTAAATATGTTTTCATGAGTATGTCAGAGTGCGTAAGTATATTGGCATAATGCATATAAAGAGATCATTCATGCAGTCAATGTCTACATTGTAAACCATATCCATAATTTTTTATTTTCACATTCACTGTCAATTACTTGTGAGATGGGACATGAGGCAGTATGCATTTTTTATTTATTTAATTGTTTTTGGTGATTAAATAAAAACTATGTGGTGATATCTTGATTTTATTGAGCTGATGCAGTGTGTATTCTAAAGAATGCAAAGTTTACTTTTAAAATATATAGACACATTGTGATATCGAATGCACTATAATAGTCTATATATACAATGTGATTTGACCTTTAGATTTTATTTAAAATTTATTCTATTAATTTATGAATTAGTGAATAATAACTCCAGAATGACTTTGTATATGATGAAAAAGTCTTAGAATGTATTGTATTTAGAAGAAGTGTAATATACACTTTAGAAATACTTTGCCTATGCGGGACTCAAACGCACATCCGTAGTTCATACTGCTCTACCATTTAAGCTAATCCACAATGATTCATTTAAAAAAATAAATTGCACCTAGACCTATCAAATAAGCATTTTTTTCTTTTAAAATTTGCATCACTCAAGATATTTCGAACTCATGTTCAAATGTACCATAGAACTTTTTAAATGCATCATTATTTGCAAAACATTCACTATGTATAAGATACCGATACATTAGGTTTGTGTTAGGAGATTTTCACCATTAAATGAATGCATCAAATTTGAAATTGACATCACTCAAAGTATTTTCAACTCATATTCAAATGTACCATAGAACATATTAAATGCATCATTGTTTGTGAAAAAATTACTATGTATAAGATACCGATGCATCATGTTTGTGTCAGGAGAATTCATATTAGATGCATAAATTTTGACCCTGAGAATGCACAATAATTAAATGTGCTATATTTTATTAATTAAATCCTAAAAATGTATTATCTTCTCATCTTAATGCTAACCTTGATTTTAATAATGCACAATAATAGAAAAAAAATAAACAAAAATAAAAAAGATTAGTTGATAGAGCTTGAACATAATCGATCCCTCTTCTATAAATTTGAAAAATGAAAATCACAGATCTGATAACTTCCAGGCCAAGGGATAAAAGTAATACAATTCTAAAAATAAGAAACAAAAAATAATGTAGTGAGCAACAATAAGTGAGGAATAACATGTTTTGTGTTTGGTTTAGAGGGATGATTAGAAGAAACATTGCTGCAAAAATCACAAAATAGAACACGATGGGAGGGAGATGCCCTAATTCATTCTAAATTGGGCAAAATTGAAATAATATCTGGCACCAGTTGTTCTCCACCGCATCTGCAATCAATTCTGTATTTGGCCCCGTCACATGCCTGGTGGTTTCCACCGTTGTAGCCGCTCGTGAGATCTTCAAAGACCATAACATCATCTTCCCCAGTCGCGAACGGAAGTATTCAGAAGCAGAGAAGTTCTCGATTGCCGACACCAGCACATCCATGTCGATGTGGATCACCGTGTTAAACCACCGATTTCTTGTTTTTGTAGAATGACAAATTGAAGATTGTATGATAAGAATCATAATTGGAGAGATGTGATCTCTACGCTGATTTTGTGGGATGTAAACGGAAAGCATCATTAAAATACATATATGCCCCTCTGCTATGTCGATAATATAAAATAAAATAATATATATATATATACATACATACACACACACACACACACACACACACACACACACACACATATATATCTATATCTCTGTGTGTGTGTGTGTTGTTAGTCGGTTTAGACGTTGTGCCCACGCCTTAGAGGGGGGTGAATAAGGCGTTTAAAATCTTTTCGGAGTTTGATAAAAATGCTGTTGGCAAATGCGGAAGCAATATATAAAACGCAGAAATAAACGCGTAAAGTAAAATGCATAACGAATTTATACTGGTTCGGGAAACCCCTACTCCAATACCTCGAGGCTCCTCCTCAAGGATTTCCGAATCCACTAAGTCTAGGCCTCTTGAACTCCGTCAAAGCACCGCACTAGTTTTGGCAAACAACCCTTTGCCAATAGGATTCACTCCGAGATTTCACAACGGCTATCTCGAACCGTTTACAACGAAGATTTAACGGCTATCTTCTACCGTTCCCCCAAGGATTTCAAAGGCTATCCTTGAACCTTTACCCAAGGATTTATACGGCTATCCTTAACCGTTACAACGTGAGAATTTGACGGCTATTCTCGACCGTAAGAAGATGTGTTTAAAGAACACAAAAGTAGATTCTACACAACGGCTAGAATATTAAAATGAAGAACAAAACTTAGCCAGTGTAGAAGGAAAGTATACTCTCTCAAAAATACAATTCAAACTTATGAATATGAGAATATATAACTAGAAACACAAGCTCAAAGCGTGTGTATAAAAATCAGGAATTTAAGGCTCTTAAAATAGCCAAAATATTGAAAATGATTAATAAAAGGATGAACACACTTAGAATAAAAAGAGAGGATATTAAGAGCTTTGTTTCTTGAAGAAATGTCAAGGATTGGGCTTGTATTTATAGTGGAAGATGTTAATTAGCCGTTGGGAGGTGATTAGGGGTGATTAGAATTTAAATTGGCAATTTGCTACAGTGATTACAACGGATCCGGTACCCTTCATGGTAGGGTCAGTACCGTCCGGTACCTAGGTACCGTGACCACGGTATAGCCTACTGTTTGGGGGTACCGTGTAAGCCAAAAGTTCGGTTTGCCTCTGGCGGTACCTGGTTAGGACGGGTTGGGCCAACCGTCTACGCCTACCGTCCGGTACCTAGGTACCTTTACACGGTATGGGGGTACCGTGTAGGCGGTATACCCTACCGTTTGGGGTACCGCTAGGGGTACTGTGCCACTGTCCTGATTTTTCCAAAATTCCCTTAATCCTTCGTGTTTGAGTTTAAAACCTTTTAGATGTTTGAAAATGTTTATGGGATGGTTTTAGACATATTTTGTGAGTGCTTTTGAGCCATTGAATATAGGTATATAAAGTCATATCCTCACATTGGTTTCTACCTATATTCTACGCTAGTTTAGTGTTTCGACTTCATTCTTGAGTACCGAATCTTAATGGATTCTTGTTTTTCCTGAAACACTTAAACAAACGTTAAGCTCTTATATTGTTTGTTAACATCAAAACATGAGGCTTAGCAAACCAAGGCTAACATGTGTGTGAGATCGACTCCAGTCAGATGACACCTTACTGCGAGATTACATGCTACGGTCAGATGACACAAAGCTCACCACTAGCCACTGCAAAGCTCACCAAGGACAACTACATAGCTCATTAAACTATAAGGCAAAACACAACATATTTTTCAACACTGTGAATTTTTTTGAAGAAAAATAAAATCAAAGGAAGGGGTGCTGACAAGATTTTGACCGTTGACCGCCGCCTGCCACCGTTGGCCACCACCTTCCGCCACCAAACAACGGCGCCGCCGCACGCCACCGTTGCTCTACCGCCGCCTGCCATCACAGGTCTCCGCTGCTGACTGGTGGTTGACCGATGTTGTTATTTTACTTTTAGGTTTTACCCATTATTAGACGGTCATTTCAAGCTCGGTCATCGTTAGATTCGGTCAACAAATTTTTTGTTCAAAACTTAATTTTTTGAATCGGGTCTCAGGTTCAAAACAAGTCGAGTCCGTTTTTGTCAGGTCGCGTGCAAATTCTGCCCAAGCCGAGTCTCGATAGGGGGGGTGTTTTTGTTCAGGGCCGATTGCCACATTGGCAATACAGATCCCACGCCCCACAACCTAAAAGAGAGAGTAATTACCTCGTTTGCCCTTTTTTAGCTTCTTTTTTTTGGGGAAAACCAAAATAGCACCCTTAGAGCCTTAAAATACTCGAAATAGCAGTGTTATATGTTTCGTACATGTGATTTCGATTTTGTCCTTTAATTAAACAGCAAATATTCATTACACACTGCCAAAAAATATGACTGTTTTGGGCAGTGTGGTTGTTCACTTGTAACTGTGTAGTGGGCAGTGTGGTTTCTTATATGTGAGTATTTGGATATATGTTGTTATATCTTACGACAGTGTGTAAGTGTATTATTGTGTTCCTTAATTTCATGTTGGAGTGTAATATCCATTGATTTATGTGGCAGTGTTTTCATGTATAAGTTCTACACTTTCAGAAAGTGAATTACTATTTTCATGTATGAATTCCATACTACCCAAAAAATGTATAGCTCTTTTTATGTATGAATTCTACACTTTTTTCATGTATGAATTCCACACTGCCAAAAATGTGTATGACTATTTTCATGTATGAATTCTATATTGCCCAAAAATGTATGACTAATTTCATGAATAATCTATTACACCAAATTACACTGGCCAAACATGGGCATTAAATATGGAACTCAATTTAATATGTACGAACTTGTTTAGACATTATACATTATATTGATAAACTTCATAAGAGGAGGATCTCGCAGAGCTGTGGGAAACGACGTAGATGATGTTCTCGCACGTATGAGACGCACGAATGAGGAGGAGCCGCACGTATAAGGAGGAGTGGCTACGTGAATAACCTAAGTTCAATCCAATAATTAAAAGTAATTAAAATTAGTAGAATATTATAAAAGGTAGAGGGTATGCTTGGAAGATATTGACACTATAAATAGCTAAATTCGTATAAAAGATTAATGAGTGCTATATGCTTAATATTGAGTGACTTAGAGTGCTACGTAGGGTGATTTCTTCTTATTTTTTAGGGTGATACTCGGCAATGCTATTAGAACTTGACCGACCGGTCTAACCAGTTGGATCGCGAACCGGACACCAATCTGATCTGATTCAACATTAAAACCCAATGTTGCTTTGACCCACTCAAACTCGAAAGAACCAACGAATCGAGTGACTTGGGTTGGCCTAGCCGGTTCCCGAGTTAGATCAAAATGACTACTTCCTTTAATTTGAATTAAAAAATGGGAAGGAGCCAACACCAAAATACACTGGCCAAACATGGGCATTAAATATGGAACCTAATTTAATATGTACGAACTTGTTTAGACATTATACATTGGTAAACTGCATAAGAGGAGGATCTCGCTGAGCTGTGGTAAACAACATAGGATGATGTTCTCGCACGTATGAGACACACGAATGAGGAGGAGCCGCACATATAAGGAGTGGCTACGCGAATAACCTAATTTCCATCCAATAATTAAAAGTAATTAAAAATAGAATAATATAATAAAAGGTAGAGGGTATGCTTGGAAGATATTGACACTATAAATAGCTAAATTCGTATAAAAGATTAATGAGTGCTATATGCGTAATATTGAGTGACTTAGAGTGCTACGTAGGGTGATTTCTTCTTATTTTTTAGGGTGATACTCGGAAATGCTATTAGAACTGGACCGGCCGGCCTAACCGGTTAGATCGCAAACCGGACACCAATCCGGTCTGATTCAACATTAAAACCCACTTTTGCTTTGACCCACTCAAACCTGAAAGAATCGATGAACCGAGTGACTTGGGTTGGCCTAGCCAGTTCCCGGTGTTAGTCGGTTTAGTCGTTGTGCCCACGCCTTAGAGGGGGGTGAATAAGGCATTTGAAAACTTTTCGGAGTTTGATAAAAATGGTGTTGGCAAATGCGGAAGCAATAACTAAAACGCAGAAATAAAAGCGTAAATAAAATGCACACCGATTTTATACTGGTTCGGGAAACCCCTACTCCAGTACCTCGAGGATCCTCCTCAAGGATTTCCGAATCCACTAAGTCTCGGCCTCTTGAACTCCGTCAAAGCACCGCACTAGTTTTGGCAAACAACCCTTGCCAATAGGATTCACTCCGAGATTTCAAAATGGCTATCTCGAACTGTTTACAATGAAGATTTAACGGCTATCTTCTACCGTTCCCCCAAGGATTTCAAAGGCTATCCTTGAACCTTTTTTTGGAACACACTTTGTACGTTAAACTAAAGTCATGTTCATTTCTGACAGGTTTTGATAATTGCCAAACCGCCGTGGATATGAAGAGTTTCGTTGAATAACTCAAGGCGTGAAGAATGGCATGGAACATGACCAAAAAGACTCAAGGACAAGATCAAGAATTGAAGACTTAGTCGAGTCGGTCTTTTGTGATCAAAACCGATAATCAATTCAAGTCTCGGTTCTCAAAGAGTCAAAATTACTTTACAATATCATAAAATGTTTTTATGCATCAAAATAAACATGTTAGATAAATTTTCTTTTGTTAAAATCCCTGGTCCTTGCTCAGAACCAAAACCACCTAAGTCGGCGCTCGGCTTTCGGCGTTTGGCTTTCGACGTTCGGTTGTCGGCGTTCGGTCTTTAGCGCCCGAACCAACTCTGTGGTTTTCAATGTTTTAAACCTCGCTTTTATCTCTGAGCATATTTTAAATGTTTCCAAATAATTATTTTATAAAAACCACTTTTGTATCTTGGTCAATCGGTCTAACACGTGAAAAACGGTCAAAACCGTA
>OOIL02004390.1:149190-167477 GCA_900332095.2 Cuscuta campestris | reverse complement strand
GACTCAAGTCTTATTGTTGTAAGAAAGTGAGGCTTGTGTGATTCAAGTTCTCAAGTTGTACCGGTTTTTCAAGCACCCGTTGAAGCTTGAAGATTAGTAGGACTTTCGAGAGAGTCTCTCGGAGGACTGGACTAGCCACGAGGTGGTGAACCAGTATAAATCTCGGTGTTCTTCTTTCCCTTACTCTCTTTATTGATTCCTGCGATTTTATTATTTCACACACGCGAAAAACGCACATTCTTGAAAAGAACTCTATTCACCCCCCCTCTAGAGTTGCACATTTGTCTAACATGAACATCAACCTAAGTCTATGAACAAATGTAATATGTGAAGAAAATTAGGTTTGCTTAATATGGTGATGGGTTTATCGAGAGTAACTAGAGAATAAGGTCATGCGGGTGACGTCGTTCATCCGGTGGTCTCGAGGGTTAAAAACGTGCGCACGGTGGTCATTGACCACTGGCGAGAGCCAGCGGGGGCCTCAACCCCCTCCATTGTGAGAACTTTGGAGTTATGAGTGTGGGTTTGGGCGAGAGCCTTGATTCCATTACTCCCGTGAGTATGAATTGGATTGTATTAGCAGGCAGATGGAGTAAGTATGCATAAGAACTAAACTGACTTATACTAAGGATATATAGTGGTACAGTTGGGTAATGATATTTGCTGATTCTTCTCATATTGTTTGATTATATATTAATGGGTGCTAGTCTATGAGTTAGTGTTAGCGTTAGATACTTCCACTCTCCCTATTGTTACAGGTAGGGATCAAGGATTGGATGAGGAGCAGCCTAGAGGACAGTGAAGTGTGACGTTGGTGGATGGCCTCAGCTGTTTGAAATTGAATAAAACACTTGTTGACTTTTATTTTGTTAAACTACAAGAATGTTTGACGATGTTGTTTTAAAGGCTTCCGCAACATTTGAATTATTTACTCCGATTGATTATGAATTATTTTTAAATAAATGTTAAATGATATTTTATTATTAAATGTTTTAAAAATATTATGCATGTGAATACCAAATTTGTAACAACCCGATTCGCTAGCTCGTTGATTCGGGTTACGCGGGTTGGGGTGTTACATTTTGGTATCGGAGCATGTGGTTTTAAAAACGATTTTCGGGAAAAAAAAGAGTAGATTTATTTTCAAAAAAAAGTTTACTTTCAAAAAAAAGGAAAAAAAAGCATCCACAGCTTCATGACGTCACTGCTCCAGGAGGTAACTCTGAATCCCTATTACGTACATCTATGAAAATTTTTGTCTAGATTAAGAGTTGATTTGTTTGTTAATTAACATGTGATTTACATGAAATAATAAAAAGGGAATCGTTGTGTAAAACAAGAAGAACATAAGCACGAGAAGGTGAAAGTGTTCAAAAAAAACTTGCTTATGAAAAAATATATTGAATCCAAGAAGTAAATTATTAAAAAAAAGAAAAAAAATTAGTGAGCCAATTGAAAGAAAGTCTTAGAAATTTCTGTACATATGGAGAATAAAATATTTTACTCAATAATCATTTGTTTCGTTGATTACTGAAATAAGAACCAAATTCAGAAGGGGTTGCAGACCTGGATGAATAAGGATGCTTTATTTTAGTGTCAGACGAAATTGACAACTTAAGTAACGTAAAAAGTGTTTTTCTTTATTAAAAAAAAGGGTTAACAGTAAATCTTGTAAAGCAAAAAAAAAAGTACATTGTTTTAAAAAAGGTAGTTTTTCCCATAGTCAAGTTTCAAAATAAATTGCTTACCTTTAAAAAAAAATGTGTTATAAGAGTCGTGGATGTATAATGTTTGAATTAGCAGAACAAACGGAATATAAAAGTATTTTGACCAAAAAAATATTTGTTACTTAAGTAGTTAATTTGTAAAACTGCAGAATGGATCCTATCGTTAATTATGACGACGATCATCACTTTAAGGATGGGAGCGTGCAACAGAATGACAACTAGAATATGAACATGAACCAGAACGTCCCACACCAAGAGGCGCCGAATGGTGGGCCTGTTGGGGTTCCCCAGATCGACCATGCGATGGTGATGCAGCTCCTACAACAAGTTCTGATCATGAATCAGAATGCCTTAGCGCACGTTCGACAACCAGAACCGAGGGTTAAAAACGTGCGCACGGTGGTCATTGACCCTTGGCGAGAGCCAGCGGGGGCCTCAACCCTATCCATTGTGAGAACTTTGGAGTTATGAATGTGGGTTTGGGCGAGAGCCCGGATTCCATTACTCCCGTGAGTATGAATTGGATTGTATTAGCAGGCAAATGGAGTAAGTATGCATAAGAACTAAACTGAATTATACTAAGGATATATAGTGGTAAAGTTGGGTAATGATATTTGCTGATTCTTCTCATATTGTTTGATTATATATTAATGGGTGCTAGTCTATGAGTTAGTGTTAGCGTTAGATACTTCCACTCTCCCTATTGTTACAGGTAGGGATCAAGGATTGGATGAGGAGCAGCCTGGAGGACAGTGAATTGTGACGTTGGTGGATGGCCTGAGCTGTTTGAAATTGAATAAAACACTTGTTGACTTTTATTTTGTTAAACTACAAGAATGTTTGACGATGTTGTTTTAATGGCTTCCGCAA
Organism: Cuscuta campestris; assembly: GCA_900332095.2. Lineage (NCBI taxonomy): Eukaryota > Viridiplantae > Streptophyta > Magnoliopsida > Solanales > Convolvulaceae > Cuscuta > Cuscuta campestris. Next base: position 164,880 of record OOIL02004390.1, on the reverse strand, counting down.
CGTTTGAATTATTTACTCCGATTGATTATGAATTATTTTTAAATAAATGTTAAATGATATTTTATTATTAAAGGTTTTTAAAATATTATGCATGTGAATACCAAATTAGTGACAACCCGATTCTCTAACTCATTGTTTCGGGTTTCGCGGGTTGGGGTGTTACAATTTCATTCCAGAGGGGGTCATAACACTTGGACATTATTCCATTGATTTCCTTAAGGACTTGAGGGTGATTTGTGGTGCTATGGGATATATCATCCTCCCCGTCTTCAGAAGAGTTTGACCTCAAACTCGGAAGTTCTTTAGGGTCAAAATACAGGCTGAGATCCTTAACGTTGAATGTAGCAGAAACTCCGTAATCTCCAGGCAAATTGACTTTGTAGGCGTTGTCATTGATCTTCTCCAAAACCTCGAATGGACCGTCGGCTCTTGGCAGTCACTTGGACTTACGTTTAGTGGGAAAACGCTCTTTCCTTAGGTGAATCCGAACCAAGTCCCCGGGCTGAAAACTTGTGAATTTTCTTCCTTTGTTGATCCTGTTACTAACCTTCTCATTTACCGCTTCGATCTTCTCTCGATCCTTTTCGTGGAGTTCTTGAATTTCCTTGGACCGTTGATCAGCTGCCAAACTGTATTGCTCTTTTCCTACGATGGGATCAAGCTCAAGTGGGGTGAGGGGATTCGAGCCATAGACCACCATGAACGGGGATAGTCCTGTGGTCTTGTTTGGGGTTCGGTTATAGGAAAACTCGGCGTGCGGCAGTAACTCTTCCCATTGCTTGATGTTTCGTTTGATTAGAACTCGAAGGAGAGTTCCAAGCATTCTGTTGGTGACCTCGGTTTGACCGTCAGTTTGCGGATGGCTAACGGTGCTAAATTTGAGCTTTGTGCCTAGCTTTCTCCACAATGTCATCCAAAAATGGCTAAGGAATTTGGGATCCCTATCAGAGACCATGCTGCGGGGTATGCCATGGAGTTTAATGACCTCTCGGAAGTAGAGATCGGCTACTTGGGAATCATCGTATGTAGTAACGCAGGGAATGAAATGGGCCATCTTCGAGAATCTATCCACAACCACCATTATGGAATCCTTGCTTCATTGAGTTCGGGGCAGCCCGGTAATGAAGTCCAGGCTAACATCTTCCCACGGGGCGTACGAGACGGGTAAGGGTAAGTGCATTCCTTGGGGTAAGGCTTGGGACTTTGCAAGTTGACAAGTGTGACATCTCTTGACGAAGTGCTCAATGTCTCTCTCCATTTTGGGCCAGAAGTAATGCTCTTTTATCATCAAATAAGTCTTGTTGATCCCGAAATGACCGGCTAGTCCACCACCATGGACCTCGTCTATCAAGGTTTCACGAACGCTGCTCCTCGGGATGCACAGTTGATTACCATGAAAGAGGTAACAATCTTTGATTAGGTAATCTCCATGGGGCCCAGATAAGCATTGGGCATACATCTCCTTGAAATCTTCATCATCCTTGTAGAGTTCCTGCAAAAATTCAAAACCAAGAAGTTTGGTACTAAGTACCGTTAGTAATAAGTGTCTCTGGGACAACGCATCTGCGCCTTTGTTCATGGACCCGTTCTTGTGCCTGATGGTGAATGTAAAGGTTTGAATGTATTCAACCCATTTGGCATGACGGGGTCGAAGCTTGTGCTTTCCTTGAATGTATTTCAACGCCTCATGGTCGGAGTGAAGGATGAATTCCTTACTCACGAGATAGTGTCGCCAATGCTCAAGGGATACCAACGCATAGAATTCTTTGTCGTAGGTAGAATAGCGTCTCCGTGTGTCATTGAGCTTCTCACTAAAGTAGGAAACCGGGTGTGTAACACCCCAACCCGCATAACCCAAACCCGTGAGACAGCGGACCGGTGTGCCACTGGATTGGTATCCGAATATACAACATTTTCAAAACAATTTTAAACAAACGTTCTATCAATACATATAAAAATCCATCGGAGTAATTTAAAATAATGCGGAAGCCTTTTTAAAGTCAAACAACTTGGGATCTTGCCCGAAAACGTAATAAGCATTAAAGTTAATTAAATAAAGCATAACTACAGATTAAAGAGACAGCCACGCCATCGTACATCTCCTCCTCAATGCCCTCTGGGATCGGCTCTAGGTTCATCTGTCTGATCACCTACGGACAGCAAAAAGGAAAACAACGCTATCCGCTCAGCATTGACGCTGAGTGGCACTCCATTGTAGCACAAGAATAAACATAATAATTCAATGATTAAGATCGTGCATATGTTTATCCTTTTAATAAAAATCAATTCAACTTTAAATTCGGTTCTTTAGACGGTTGACCAACAGTCAACTTATTTTCTTTTCTTTCAAAACGATTCAGGTGTTAAGGGTTTCTCATTACCTCTTTGACCACCGGTCAAACCAATTTAGACTTTCACGAAAGTCAAACCACTTAACATTTAATGCCTATGACGGAGATAGCCTCAATCCGTAATACCGAAGATAGCCTCAATTCGGTGGAGGTAGGATCCCTCGGGCGATAGCCTCAAACCCAAGATCATAGACCCTCGTGCGCACGTCTTAACCTCACTGACAAGGCCCTGCAGCCGCCCGAGCAATGGCCAGTTTCTATGTTCGACATAATAAACCAATTGATCCTAACTACTGATTAGAATTAATTAATTAACTTAATTAATTCAATAAAGTCTTGGTTTTAACCATTAGGTAAAACCTACGTCAACAGAATATCCAGTCAAAGTCCAAGTCAAACATGACCTAACCCAAGTCAAAGTCAAACCTGTTCAGTCAATTCACAATCCTCAACAATTCAATTCAGATAATCCATTTAATTCAATTAACCAATTTAGCAAAATCATAGCATAAACACATATAACGATCCAAACCATTAAATCTATTCTAAACGCTATTAACTTCATGGTACGGACCTGGATTACGCCGAAATCGAATCGATAGCTCGAACGGAAGACAAATCAACGAAATCAAACGAACGGGTCAAATTGAGTCAAAATACGAAATCAACCAATCAATCCGGCGTGGAGGTTAATCTGCGGGCGATATCAATCCGGGGCAGCGGCTGGATGCGGAGACGGTGACGGACGCCGGCGACAGTGGCGGAGCGGCAGCTGTTGGCGGTCTACCTTGTTCAAAACCGAGGGGATAGAGACAAACCGAAATAGGAAAATGAAGAAGAAGAAGAAGAAACTGACCTGAGCTAAGGGCGACGGCGGCTAGAGGCGACTTGCGGCGCTCGACGGTGATGAGCGGCAGACTTCCGGCGAAGGCGAAACAGCGGCGCTGCAGCTCGATGGCGAGGACGACCGACGCTGGCAGTGGAGGCGACGAACGGCAGCACGACGAGGTGAACCGTCGTCGGCGGCGCTGATGCTGATGGCGGACCTCTGGCGAAGGAAGCAGCGGCGATTGGCTGCGGCGAGGAGGCTCTGGCTTGCGCGACGCCGGCGTGGTCGAACGGCAAGGGAGGATGACCGGCGAAGAATGGCGTCTGGCGGCTGCAATTCGACGGTGATCGAAGATGAAGAAGAAGGTGACGATGAAGTGTGCGGCTCTCAGATCCGAACGGGAGACAGGTAGGTTTAGGTTTTATTTAATGATTCCATTCCTAAAATGATTGGGCTTCGGACCCAAAATACCTGATTAAATGGTCATGACATGAACTCCAAAACTCCGATTCGCGAGCCGTCTGAACCGACGCGATCACAAAAATATTTCCTACGAGATGACATAAAAGTTGGGCTGAGAATCCAAATTATAATTTTAACCCCTTTTTAGGCCCAATTAGTAACCAATTGCTCTAACAAATTTAATTAATTCTTTTGGGCCAGATTTTGGGGCGTTACAGGGTGTCCCTCTTGAGTTAGGACAACCCCGATGCCAACTCCCGATGCATCACACTCCACCTCGAACAACTTCTCGAAACTGGGCAGGGCCAATACGGGGGCATGCGTTAAGCGATCCTTGATTGCTTCAAAGGCTTGTTGGGCTGTTGTACCCGAGCTCCGGGATTAGGCTTAAGTTTAAGAACAAACTCCTTTAATTGCAGGGAAGGGCGAATAGTCGATTGTTCAAGTATGTAAATCGACTATCATATGGTTCAATTTCTGGGAAGAAGTTAAAGGAGTTTCAGGGGCGATGGATAATCGATTGACAGAGAGGTGATAATCGACTATTGTGGGCTGCAGATTTTTCTGGGGAAGCTGATAATCGATTGTCGTAGGCTGATAATCGATTACAGAAGGCTGCGGGGGTTTTATGAAGGATGGATATTCGACTGTCAATGGTGATTGTCAATTATTTGACGGCTTGGGAAAGAAATGGAAGTATTTTTTTTGGGAAGAGGAACAAACCAAGTTGGTGTTAAGAGATATCACACACCCTTATCTTAACTTGGGGTTGAGTCTAGCATTTTAATAAGATATTACACACTTATTTAAATAACTAGAACCTAAAACTCACACTCAAGAGAACCACTCTTAAGATATAGGATTAGGAATTTGAAATGAATCACACAAGTGAATCACTTTGATTTAAAAATGGAATACAATGCCTCCTTAAAATGCTTAGGGATGAGCTTATATAGAAAGATAAAAGGGAGACTACCAAGTCTCTTATTCACAAATTAAATGAAATAATGGCCACTTGTGGATGTCCCTTTGGTGGGGAGAAAATCAGGGGTGTGGGTACCTGTGGGGAAGGATTCTTGGCCACTAATGGTGGGAAGGAATATGTGAACATTATTTATTATTTGATTGGTTTTTGGTGGGGTGTTCTTGGGCAGGAGAATGGGGAAAGTGGGCTGGCTATTTTGGAGGTATTTTCTGGGCAGGAAATGGGGGAAACAAAGAGGGGTTGAAGGGTGTGGGTGTGGGTCAATGTGTCTTGGATTTTAGTGATTGTTTGCTCAGCCTAGTTGGGGAAGCAAAATGTGGTTATGGCATGGGTTTGGGCTGGATGTTTTTCGGCCAGGGGTGAAAGAAAAACAAATGTAGTTTTGGGCTAGTTTTTGGATACTTTGGGACTTGGTTTTGGTGAGGGAGACTTGGTTTTAGATGGGTGTTGGGCTCAGGGATATTATGGCTATGTTGTGGGTTTTATAACTCATAAGTTCGGCCCAAAAGGGATCGTAACACTTAGCCATTATTCCATTAATTTGTTTAACGACTTTAGAGTCGTTGGTAGTCACCCGGGGTATATCATCCTCCCCTTCTTCAGAAGAGTTTGTCCTCAAACTCGGAAGTTCTTCAGGCTCGAAGTATGGGCTGATGTCCTTGATGTTGAATGTGGCCGATACTCCATAGTCTCCTGGAAGGTTGATTTTGAAGGCATTATCGTTCACCCTCTCCAATATCTCGAAAGGTCCATCGGCTCTTGGTAGCAGCTTTGACTTGCGTTTTGTCGGAAAACGCTCTTTCCGGAGATGAATCCATACAAGATCGCCTGGTTGAAAGTGAGCGTCCTTCTGCCCTTTGTTGATGCGTGCACTTACTCTCTCGTTCATAGCTTCAATTCTATCCCGGACCTTGTTGTGTAGGTCTTGAATCGCCTTAGATCTCTCGTCCGCTTCCCAACTGTATTTGGTATCCGTTATGATAGAATCAAGCTCTAGTGCGGTCAAGGGATTCGAACCATAGACAATTGTGAAGGGGGATAGCCCGGTAGTCTTGTTCGGGGTTCGGTTGTAAGCAAACTCAGCGTGTGGTAGTAACTCCTCCCACTGCTTGATATTTTACTTTATGAGTGCTCGGAGGAGGGTTCCAAGGGTGCGGTTGGTGACCTCGGTTTGTCCATCGGTTTGGGGGTGGCTAGACGTACTAAACTTGAGTCTAGTACCCAACTTTCTCCATAGAGTCATCCAAAAATGACTAAAGAATTTTGTGTCTCTATCCGATACCCTGCTTCGAGGAACGCCATGGAGTTTGACTATCTCTTAGAAGTAGATATCCGCAATTTGTGAAGCATCATAAGTGGTAACACATGGCACGAAATGGGCCATTTTTGAGAATCGGTCCACGACGACCATGATCGAATCTTTGCCTCGTTGTGTCCTTGGTAGCCCGGTGATGAAATCCAAGCTAATATCTTCCCATGGTGCGTAGGGAACGGGTAACGGCATGTGCTTTCCTTGGGGCAGCGAGTGACTCTTTGCTAGGTGGCATGTGTTGCAACGCTTGATAAAGTGCTCTATGTCTCGCTCCATCTTCGGCCAAAAGTAGTGTTCTCTCATCATCATTTGAGTCTTATCGACCCCATAATGACCAGCTAGGCCTCCTCCATGGACTTCGCCAATAAGGGTCTCACGAACGCTACATTTTGGAATGCAAAGTTGGTTGCCATGGAAGAGATATCCATCCTTGATGAGAAAGTCTCCATACGGCCGAATGAGACACTTAGAATAAGTGTCTTTGAAGTATTCATCCTCCTTGTATAGCTCCTGCAAAAACTCAAAACCGACAAGTTTGGTACTAAGTACCGTTAGTAATAAATGCCTCCGGGACAAGGCATCGGCGCCCTTGTTCATGGTTCAATGGTCCTTCATCTCTGTCTACTACCTAGATAGTTGTACATGGATTTGTGGTGCTGTGATGCTGTGTGCGTGATGCTGTGTGCTTTAAGTATATATGTGATGCTGTACATTATTATATCTCTGCATTGTGATTAGGGCCTGATGCTTCTTGTCTACTCTTGCTGGAAGCTGTTGGAAAATGAACTCGGCCTGGTTTTGCATGTGGAATGGAATGGTATTTGCTTGGTCAGTGCACCTTGTGTTGCTGGTGTACACCTGTTTCAAATTGTGTTTGATGTAATGGAGATGTTTGTCTCGTGTTAAGACAACCTCCTAAACTTGGTCTTGGTTGGATTGCACTTGTATTTGTTAGTGTTTTGTATTTGTATGTGTTACACTTGAGTTGTAATTTCTTTTATATACCTGTAACTTAAGCAAGTAACCACCTTGTGGTTAAGCTGTTGACATTTTGTATTTGTTTGATTTGGGTAATAATAATTTACATGTTACCCGATGGTTCCGTTTTTGTGTTTGATGGTGAAGGTGAAGGTTTGGATATATTCGACCCATTTAGCATGCCGGGGTCGGAGTTTATGTTGCCCTTGGATGTATTTCAAAGCCGCATGGTCAGAATGCAAGATGAACTCCTTGCTTATAAGGTAATGACGCCAGTGCTCGAGTGATCGCACCAAGGCGCAGAACTCCTTGTCATAGGTGGAATATCGTCTTCTCGTATCATTTAGCTTTTCGCTAAAGTATGACACTGGGTGTCCTTCTTGGGATAGGACAGCCCCAATTCCAACTCGCGAGGCATCACACTCAACCTCGAACAACTTCTCGAAACTAGGTAGCGCTAACACGGGGGCATGTGTTAATCGTTCCTTAATCGTCTCAAAGGCTTGTTGAGCCCTAGGATGCCACTCAAACTTCTGATTTTTAGTCAAATCAGTGATGGGTGCCGTGATGGTGCTGAAATCCTTTACAAATCTTCGGTAGAAAGAGGCTAGGCCATGGAAACTTCGAACTTGCTGCAACGATGCGGGGATTGGCCATTCACGAATGGCTTGGGTCTTCTTCTCATCGACTTTTATTCCTTCACTTGAGATGAAATATCCCAAGAACTCTGTTTCTTGAGAAAAAAATTGACTCTTCTCAAGGTTTCCATACAACTTCTCCTCATCTAACTTCTTGATCACCAATGTGATGTGATCAACATGCTCCTCCTTACTTTTGCTGTAGATTAGAATGTCGTCAAAGTAGACAACGACAAAATGACCTATGAAGGGCTTCAAGACTTGATTCATAAGCCTCATGAACGTGCTTGGGGCATTGGTTAGCCCGAACGGCATGACCAACCATTCGTATAACCCAAACTTCGTCTTGAACGCCGTCTTCCACTCATCTCCTTCAAAGATACGAATTTGATGATAACCGCTCCTAAGATCAATTTTGGAGAAGATCTTAGAACCATGTAGTTCATCCCACATGTCCTCCAATCGTGGAATTGGGTAACGGTACTTGATAGTGATCTTGTTAATAGACCGACTATCACAACACATACGCCAAGTCCCATTCTTCTTTGGCACCAAAAGAGCAGGGACATCACATGGACTCAAGCTTTCTCTCACAAATCCTTTGGTTAGTAACTCATCAACTTGCCTTTGGATCTCCTTAGTTTCTTCGGGATTCATTCGGTAAGCTGGTTTGTTGGGTAGGGCGGCCCCAGGGATGAGATCAATCTTGTGTTGAATGTCTCGCTTCGGTGGTAGGCCGTGGGGGACATCTTCGGGGAAGACATGGGAGAATTGTTCCACAATGGGTTTGGATAATGGGTGAAGAGGGAGGGGTAGGGAAATGGGCTCGGGTGCTTCATTCTCGAAGAGAATTAGTTCCTTTTTGGGTTCATACTCATGGTGTTCGGCTTGTAATATAGTGGAGATGAGGGCGGGGGTTTCTTCTTTGGATGGTGGGGAAGCCGTGGGGGTAGAGGGAAGTAAGGAAGTGAGGGTAACCTTCTTCTTGTTGATGAGGAACGAATAGGTGTTGGCATATCCATCATGGAATACCTTCCGATCAAATAACCAAGGTCGTCCCAAGAGGATATGGCAGGCATCCATTGGAATGATATCACACCATATCTCGCCGGAATAGCTTCGTCCAATGCTCAATGATATCAAACTCCGGGAATCCACGCGTACCCCCTTACCATGATTCAACCATTGAATCGAGTATGGCTTTGGGTGTGGGGAGGTCTTCAACTTCAGCTTATCTACCAACGTTTTGGAAGCTACGTTGGTACAACTTCCGCTATCCACGATCAAAGTACACACCTTCTTTTGAATAGTGCAACGGGTATGGAAGATGTTCTCCCGTTGTAGTTGGTCATTGGGACTAGCTATGCTACTCAAAGTCCTTCGAATGACCAAGAGTTCTCCTTCATCGGCTCCGACACTCTCTTCTTCAGGCCATGAGGGGCTGATCTCTTCTTCTTCATACTCAACAATGGCCATTATCTTCTTGTTGGGGCATTCATTGGCAAAATGACCTATGCCTTGGCAACGAAAGCATTTGGGAGTTCGTGTGTTGGTTTTTGAAGGGGTGTTTTGAGCAGGGGTATTTGGGGTTGCTTTTGAGTAGTAGGAGGGGGTTTGGAGAAGGGGGAGGTACGAACAAACGGGATTTTGTTTCTTTTAAGTTGGGATTCGACTTTGAGAGCAAGTTTAGAGAGTTCTTCGAAGGTATCATAGGGTTGCAGCTCAACTACATTAGCTATTTGAGTGTTTAATCCAAATAGGTAACGTACCAATGTTTGTGAATCGTTTTCTTGAAGGTCACGCCGAATCAACAATTGAAATATGGATTAAAAACCGAGACTTAGCTTTCAATATAAGTCTTCGGGATCATATGTCAGGCCTCTCTGAACTTGGGTTTCCTGGACAAATCAACAAGACAATCGACAATCGACTATAACAGTCTGAAGAACCTTGGGAACAGAAGCTGCAATGCGTGATAATCGATTATCAACAATGGGTAATCGATTATTAGCCAGTTCTGAACCTAGGGCCATCATGTTGAACAAATCATTTCCATACGGAATTAAACTAATATGTATGCGTTGAACTTAACTTTATTATTCAAGCAATGCATTCATATCATCATGTATATCCTAGATGCATGTTTAGGATCATGGCATACTTTGCATACCGCGACAAGAGGTCAGGCCCAGTGCGCCTCTTCCGCGGGCCCGTCCAGGAGCCTGCGGGATCCAACGGGTTTTCATCACGAGGGCTTGTGTACGTACATGGTAGCTATGCTTAGCTATCACCCACATTTCTAGTCTCCATCGGGAAACTAAGGCGTTCCTCGGCTCATCTACCGCGTGGGGATGATCACCGAAGGGAAGGGGGTCCCTGCGCAGTCTAACTCATGCATCATGAATCATTTGACATGTTAGAATAAGTGCCCTTCACTAGAGGGGGGGTGAATAGTGAGGCACGAGAATGTTTATAAATTTTCGCGGAATAAAAATCGCAGAGATAAAGTAAAGAGCGGAATAAAAAAGTGTAAGGAAAGAACACACCGATTTTACCCTGGTTCACCACAACGTCTGGCTAGTCCAGCCTCCCGAGAGACTCTCTCGAGCTACACTACTTCCGTTAAGCTTACGAGTGCTTAACAAACCGTTACAAGCTGAGAACTCGAGTCCCGCGAGCATCAATACACTTGCTCGGAGATACCACACTCCAAGACTTCAACTCGAAGGAATATGCCCTTCCTTTGTACAACCAAGGGAACAAACCTCCCTTAAAGTGTTCACAACACTTAACCACTCAAGAAAAAAAACTCTCTTAAAGAGTAGAATATGAGTAAACTAATTTAGATCAAGAACACACTCAATTCCTCAAGAAATGGCTCTAAAAAGCTATGTAAAAAGTTTATGGAATGATGCAATATAAAGCTATGAAATGTGTGAGGAATGGATGTGAAAAGTAGACCCAAGAGACCCCTTTTTATACCCAAAAACAAGGTGCAACGGTTGGGAGAAGATTGGGGTTGATTGGCTTGATTTGTTGAAATCAAATTAAAGTGGATCCACTGAAATCTAGCCCGACAGTGCTGTTCATATAGTGAACATCGCTGTTTTGGCTTTGACTTTCCTTTAAAAATGAGTAACGGTCATCAAAACATCGATGTCTAGAAGTCTACATCGGTGTTTGGGTGTTTGACTTTCAAAAATGGAAAGATTTTGTCTTAAATAGCCCAACGGTCATTTGAAAACATCGTTGTTCAACAATGAACATCGCTGTTCAAAAACCTACTGCCCAAGACTGACATGAGCCAATCTGGCCAAAACATAGATGTTCAAATCTCAACATCGCTGTTTAGACATAGATGTTAAAATCCCAACATCGCTGTCCAGACATCTATGTTCAAGATCCTACATCTATGTTGGGCCTCGTCGCCAGAACCATGGTTTGACAGCCAACGCCGAAAACCGATGTCAAAAACCAAAGTTCTCCAAAATTAAAACCAAGTGTTGGAAACTCTTACATAATGTATTTAATGTAGAAACCACGTATAAAAACTTAAAAACCACTTCATTGAGGTAAAAACCACGGCTAGCCAAGTTTATGTCGTTTCACATGGTTTTCACCAAAAGACCAAAAACAAAAGGTGGTTTTTAACATGTTTTTGTTGGAGAACCATTTGGATATTCCCAGAAGTAAAAACCCAAAAACCATTGGGCTAAAATGAATGTCAATAACCAATGCTGAAAACCGAATGCCAAAGCCAAACGCCGATAACCGATGGTTATGGTTTTGGTTTGGCAAGAACCGGGTGTTTTAGAAACTTAAAACCATTTATGAAAAAACTCATTTGATGCGTGAAAAACATATTTTGTTTTGATCCATGACTTAGAGAAATTGAATGAGCTTGTTACAATAAAAACCTAAATATTTAGACAACGTCTTCAAAACGCCAATGTCGCCATCTTTAGAAATATCAATGCCTTTCTTGTGTTTTTTGTTCCTTCAAAAAACTTTTTCTATCTCTTTGAATCTTTTCATTTTGTTCCATGTTCCCGACGGTTTGTCAATATCAAAACCTAAATGGAAACAAACATTCTCATTAGCAAAACGTCAAAGTGAAAGTGTTTTCCAACAATTTCCCCCTTTTTGATAATGACAAACCAAGGCGGGGATATGCAGGCCAAGCTGGGTTTTCAAAGAGAGAGTAATGGTAATTCCCCCTACGTCTTTGAAAACAAGATTCCCCCTCGCTTGTTGCATATACCCAAACACTTCCCCCTTTTGGCATTAGCAAAAAGCACTTTAAAAATATGTAAAGGTATACTCCTTGAACATCAATGTTTGATACTGAACATCGATGTTTGAAAATGTCCTGGAGAGATTTTCATTAGTCCTGGAGCTTCAGATGATCGATGTTTCTATTGCAACATCGCTGTTCGGATGACTTCTGCCCAGTCTCGTCTACTCTTGGTTCCCCCTACATTTGTGCATCGTCTAACGTGTTGGGGTTCCTTCAAAGAATGATTTTAGGTACCCAATGTCTTTTTGGGTCCTTGTGGGTTAAAGATAATCCAATTGTTTGAAAAAAATTGGCATCAATTGTAAAAAAAAAATGTAGTAACATAAAACAAACTTCCCCCTTGATGCGGTTCATTGGGTTTCGTGCTTGGAGCATCCACTACAATTTTGTAGTCTTCAAGCACACATACATATGCATCTAAAAATAATTTTTAGGTACCCAAAAACTTTTGGGTACTTGAGGGTTAGGCAAATAATAATCATAGCTATAAAACAAATCTCTGTGTTTGGCAAAACAAACGGGTGCTATGTCTCATATCTTAGAGCAATAATGGCAAACTACATTTGGATTATGCATATGCCTAGGTTGAGTCAAAAAAATTCTAGGTGATCTAATGTCATTATTCCTAGAACTATTAATTAAGTTCATAGACTCATTTCTAGGTTGTCTCAAATTATTATTTTTATTCTTTCTAAAATTAATTTTGTTATTCCTAGGATTATTTGTTCTTCCAGGTGGTTTATCATTCTTAACTTCTTCACCAAGTTTCTTAGGCTCCTCTACCTTAAGTTTTTCTATGGTGCTCTTAAGTTTTACATTCTCTATTTTTAAAGACTCACAAGAAGAACAAGTAGAACTTTGGTCAAAGAAAGAATCTTCATTCATTGCCTTAATTTTATTTTTGAGGTCAAAATTATCATTTTCCAAAAAATTATTTTCCTTTTCCAAAGCATGAATTTTTGCCTTAGCCTCTTTGGCAATTTTTGAGGTTTTCTTCAATTCACCAAATAATTCTTGAAAGGCTTCTTGTAATTCTTCAAATGAGAAAGAGTTAGAAGTACTTACCTCTCCATTTGGTTCATGAGCCAGAAGACATAAGGCGGCGGTTTCGTCACCGGAACTTTCTGAATCCCATGCCATGTATGCTCGTTCCTTCTTCTTCTTTTCCTTGCGGTTTGGGCAATATGACTTTATGTGGCCAAGTTCTCCACAACCAAAGCACATTGGAACGGGTTCCCCCTTTCTTGTACAATCTCGGGACCTAAGTTCTTACTTCAAAAACTCTTGGAACTTCTCGAGCAAGTTATAAGAAGGCTTATCGTCATCGCTATCGGAGTCACTTACCTCTACCCTTTTTGAGGATGAGGCTTTGAGAGCGAGACCGGGACTCTTGTCAAGATAAGGTTTAGAAATAGTGGATTCATAAGTTTTAAGATTACCTCGAAGACCATCGATGGTGACATTGGTGTTACCAATCGACTCATATATGGCATCGGCTTTTGAACGCCATTCCAGTGTTAAGCTCCGAAGGATTTTTCGAACAAGATCTTTGTTCGAGTATGTTTTACCAAGGACATGGAGATCATTGGTGATCTTTAAAAATCGGTCGAACATTTGATCAACACTTTCAATTTCCTTCATTTTAAACAACTCATATTCATGGGTTAGAAAATCAATTTTATCTTCACGGACTTGAGGCGTACCTTCGTATGTTACTTCAAGCTTATCCCACATTTCCTTTGCGGTGGAGCACGAAGAAATTTTCCAGGGGTCATCCGGGTTAATTGCACAAAAAATGATGTGTTTCGCTTTTTCAAAAGTTTCTACCTTCTTGATGTCTTCAGCATCATATTCTTCCTCCATCTTTCGGATGGTGGTTCCACCAACCTTTTTCATTGGCATCGTCTCACCGTTTTTGATGATTAACCACAGTTGGAAGTTGATTGATTGAATGTAAATCCTCATTCATTCCTTCCAATAGGTGTAGTTTGTTCCATCGAAGAGTGGGGGTCTAACGGTGGAGTGTCCTTCGCTTAATCCTGCATACAACATTCTCAACAAGAAATATAGATCATTCTCTCAACCCGTTAAGGCTTTTAGAGAGTTAGGCTCCTATACCAATTGTTGGAATAAGTGCCCTTCACTAGAGGGGGGGTGAATTGTGAGGCACGAGAATGTTTATAAATTTCCGCGGAATAAAAATCGCAGAGATAAAGTAAAGAGCAGAATAAAAAAGCGTAAGGAAAGAACACACCGATTTTACCCTGGTTCACCACAACGTGTGGCTAGTCCAGCCTCCCGAGAGACTCTCTCGAGCTACACTACTTCCGTTAAGCTTACGGGTGCTTAACAAACCGTTACAAGCTGAGAACCCGAGTCCCGCGAGCCTCAATACACTTGCTCGGAGATACCACACTCCAAGACTTCAACTCGAAGGAATTTGCCCTTCCTTCGTACAACCAAGGGAACAAACCTCCCTTAAAGTGTTCACAACACTTAACCACTCATGAACAAAAACTCTCTTAAAGAGTAGAATATGAGTAAACTAATTTAGATTAAGAACACACTCAATTCCTCAAGAAATGGCTCTAAAAAGCTATGTAAAAAGTTTATGGAATGATGCAATGATGCAATGTAAAGCTATGAAATGTGTGAGGAATGGATGTGAAAAGTAGACCCAAGAGACCCCTTTTTATACCCAAAAACAAGGTGCAACGGTTGGGAGAAGATTGGGTTGATTGGCTTGATTTGTGGAAATCAAATTAAAGTGGATCTACTGAAATCTAGCTCGATAGCATTGTTCATATAGTGAACATCGTTGTTTTGGCTTTGACTTTCCTTTAAAAATGGCTAACGGTCATCAAAACATCGATGTCTAGAAGTCTACATCGATGTTGGGGTGTTTGACTTTCAAAAATGGAAAGATTTTGTCTTAAATAGCCCAACGGTCATTTGAAAACATCGTCGTTCAACAATGAACATCGCTGTTCAAAAACCTACTGCCCAAGACTTCAATTAAAGTATATAAAAATGTTCTCCAAGGTTCATGGATCATTTTAGCATCATTAATTCATAATTTTAACATCAATTTCATGGTTTATGATTCTTAGTTCTTCAAGTATGTCAAACACAAAACTCAACCAAATGACCATCTATGAACGTAGAATCGATCTATATCAACATTCTAGTCATTAGATATATCTACGGGCTTACTTCGAAGCTTAACGGAGGTTTTGGAAATTTTCTGGCGAAACTTCCGGCGACGATTAGTCCCAACTCCGGCGACCTCTCACCGAATTGACGGCACCACTGTGTTCTCCACTTAGAGCAACAGAATAGGAAGAAGTTTTGTGAGAAATGGTGAAGAATTGACTGGGTTGGGTTTTCTTATATAGAGTGGTGAGGAAGAAGAAGACAAGTCCTGTAGCTGTAGCTCTACGTAGGAAATGAATCAGTGCGCTGGGAGGCGCCGTCTCCACAGTGTCCCTGATTGGGACCAATTTTGGTTCCAGTTGGGTTACACTTTTTGGTCCAACTTTCTCCGAATTGAAATCCGTTTGTACCGTTGCGATCAGACAGTCGAATTCTATCCAACTATATAATTTTTATATTTATTTGAAATACTTTTTCCGACACCACATTTTTGGGTGTTTGACTTTAACAGAGTCAAAATTGGTTTAATTGACCTTTCTCATAAAAGGTTCTCTCATTTAATTCACATCAATTATTCTCATGATTTATTTCAACAAATCATTTCAATATTTACATTCTAAACAAATTCTTTATTTACTCTTGATTTGGGTCTGTACTCAGGTTCCCAATCAAGACCACACAAATA
>OOIL02004390.1:76089-93605 GCA_900332095.2 Cuscuta campestris | reverse complement strand
TCTCGAGCTACACTAACTCCGTTAAGCTTAAGGGTGCTTAACAAACCGATACAACTTGAGAACCCGAGTCACACGAGCCTCAACACCTTTGCTCGGAGATACCGCACTCCAAGACTTCTCACGAAGGAACAAGGAACTTCCTTCGAGTTTACAACAAGGGAACAACCTCCCTTAAAGTGTATGAAAACACTTAAACACTCAGGAATAAAACTCTCACAAAGAGTAGATATGAGTGAACTAGTAAACGCTCAAGAACACGACAATTTCTTCAAGAATTGGCTCTCAAATAGCTAAGAAAAAATAGGAATGCTTATGCAATGAAGGAGTATTGAAATGTTGAAGAATTGTGTGTAAAATGAGAGGATTTGGGTGCCATTTTATAGCCCAAAATGGGATAAACCCGTTGCTAGAGTTTCCAACAAGATGAAGACAAATTTTTCAGAGACACATACTGATAGTCGATTATTAAAGCTTGATAATCGATTATCCAAAGATTCCCTGTCCAAAAATTTAAAATTCTATCCATTGGAGGACAACGGTAACCCAGATAATCGATTGTCAACAAGTGATAATCGATTATTGGTCCTCTCAGAAGATTCTGGGTTTTGGCTGCAAAGACTGATAATCGATTATTGCGTAGCTGATAATCAATTATTGCGTGCTCCAGAACTTTGGAAGTTCAAAGCTGCAGGGGCTGATAGTGATTGTCACAAAGGTGATAATCGATTATCACCCAGCTAAAATCTAGCCAGCTGAAACCCGTTTTGAAAAACCGAGGTCCAAAAACGAAGTGTTCCCAAAAGTAAAAACCAGGTTTGGAAAATATTGTATATGGTATAAAATAGTGAAAACAAGACTTGTGTGGTAAAAACCAAGTCTCCAAGGTCGTATAATACGTGCGTACGGTTTTGACCGTTTTTCACGTGTTAGACCGATTGACCAAGATACAAAAGTGGTTTTTATAAAATAATTATTTGGGATCATTTTAAAAATGCTCAGAGGTAAAAACAGTGTTTAAAAAATTGAAAACCACTGAGTTGGTTCGGGCGCCAAAAACCGAACGCCGAAAGCCGAACGCCGACTTAGGTAGTTTCGGTTCTGAGCAAGGACCTGGGATTTTAATAATAAAAGAAATCATCAAAAAGTTTGTTTTGATGCACAAAAAATATTTTATGATTTTTAAAAATTGTTTTGACTTTTTGAGAACCGAGACTTGAATTTATTGTCGGTTTTGATCACAAAAGACCGACTCGACTAAGTCTTCAATTCTTGATCTTGTCCTTGAGTCTTTTAGGTCTTGTTCCAAGCCATTCTTCACGCCTTGAGTTATTCAACGAAACTCTTTATATCCACGGCGGTTTGGCAATTATCAAACCTGTCAGAAATGAACACGACTTTAGTTTATCGTACAAAGTGTGTTCCAACAAGTAAGAGGCACACCGATTTTACCCTGGTCACCACAACTTGTGGCTAATCCAGCCTCCCGAGAGACTCTCTTGAGCTACACTACTATCTCGTTAAGCTTAACGGTGCTTAACAAACCCGTACAACTTGAGAGTTCGAGTCACACGAACCTCAACGAACCTTCGAAGGAAACAACCCTTCCTTCGAACAACAAGAGAAATACTTTCTCTTGTCAAGTGTCTAAGAACACTAAAAACACTCAAGAACAATACTCTCTTTTAGAGTGGATAATGAGTAACTAAGAACGCTCAAAAACACAACACAAGCTTCACAAAAATGGCTCTCAAAAAGCTATCAATAAAGGATGAATGATTTGCAATGGAAGAGTAGGAGTTGTGAAGTAATGTGATGATGTAAAACAGACCCAAACACCCCATTTTATAGTGGAAAAATAGGCTCCAACAGATCAAAACATTTAAGGGGTGATTGACACAATTTGTGGGATTTGATTAAATTTGGATCTGCTGAAATTCACCCAGACAGCGCTATCCTAGGCTTGGACATCGTTGTTCTAGGCTTGCGTTTTGAAAATTGGGAAGCAACGGTCATGCCAACAGCGATGTCCTATACTCCTACATCGCTATTTTAGCTGTTGACTTCCAAACAAGGAAAGTTTTAGCCTTAAATCCCTTCCAACGGTCAGGTCCCTACATCAATGTTCAATACTTGAACATCGCTGTTTAGGTCTGACTTTGAAGGTGGAGTTTTGGCCTGACAGCGCTGTTGCTGGGTCAACATCGCTGTCCAAAAACTTTCTTCCAATGCACTATATTTTTGGCTTAGGTTGGACAGCGCTGTAGGGATGGCTACATCGCTGTTCCAGATGTTTCTAGAAACCCAACCTTGGCTCAACAGCGATGTCTAACATGCATCGCTGTTGGAAGACTTAATGCCAAACCATGGTTTTCAGCTATCCAAGCCAGACAGCGTTGTTGGTTGCACCAACATCGCTGTTTGGCTGGTTTAGCCAGACCCATGGTTGGTTTAGTCATGCCGTTAGCCGATGTCAAAAACGTAAGTTCTCCAAAATAAAAACAAAGTATTGAAAACATTTCTTTATTACATTTTGCTAAGAAATCAAGTAAAACAACCAAAAAACCATGTCATTTAGTTGAAAACCATGGCTAACCAAGTTTGTGTCGTTTTGCATGGTTTTCACTAAACGAACAAAAAACGGAAGGTGGTTTTTGAAGCATTTTTGTTGGAGAAGTATTTAAGTATGCCCAGAAGTAAAAACCAATCATAAAAAGTTGAAAACCACTTGGTTGGTTCGGATGCCAAAAACCAATGCCGAAAACTGAAAGCCGAACGCCCGATGACTTGGTTTTTGGTTTAGGCGAAATCCAAGTGTTTTTAGGCATGTTTAAAACTTAAGAAAAACATTTTTGAATATGCAAAAAACATTTTGATGAAAAGAGCCTAGAGAGCCAAGGTCTGAAAGTTTGTGCCGGTCTTGATCACATTGAGACTGACTCAATACAATTCTACGTCTTCGTTCTTGATCCTTGGTACTTGGTTCTCATATCATCATGCCATGATCCTTTGCCTTGGTTTTGCTTGCTTTAGCCTTGTTACTTTCGGCGGTTTGGCATCATCAAAACCTGTCATAAAACGAACACGGTTTATTATGACGTAGACGTAAACCCGTGTTCCAACAACTTCTGGTCTGAGAATTACCTATGGTGGTCCCTGATGTTCTTCCCGAGTCTGTAAGCATGTTCCGACCCCCGGCAGGATATTTGGCCCAGATTGCCTACAATAATGAAGACAAGGAGGCACGTCTGAAACGTCCGCATTCCATCCTCATGTCTCTTCGCGAGCTCTCTCAGGCTATGTTTGCATGTCAGGATTCTGTGGACTCTCGCTTGAGGAGCATAGAGACGCTTCTTCTAACTTAGCAGTGGCAGGTAGAAGAAATCCTTGACCATATTTGGGAACACAAGAAGGAGAAAAGGGAGCATGAGGCAAGTCCTAAGCCTAGCAAGCGTCAGAGATAGTGAGATCCCTATTTTCCTTATTATCGCATTCAGAATATCATTTTGGATGCTCGTATGATTTTATTTTGGAATTCCATTTTTATGATTCTTAAAAACTCGTTTTTTGAAATTACAGTTCTTTTTAAATGTTATGATTATTTATTGGTTCGACCTGCGTAGTTGAATTTTTTTAGTATTGAGATAATTTAGTAATTGCATGTGAACATTTCAACCAATTACTCCAATTCCAAAACACTTTTAACCACGAGGGCGTGGTTTCGTTTAAGTGTGAGGAAGTAAGGAGTCATGGTTGAAATGACTCTTTAGGAGTTGTTTTACTTATATATTAAGAAGAAAAGATTTCATTAGAATAGTCATCAATTGTACTTGTTTGATTAATTAATCTTTAGTTTTCACCCGTAAAAATTTGGAAAATCACATTTTAGTAAGAGTTCTTAAGATTAATGAATTTTTAGTAGCTTTATTTAGAAACCTTGTTTTGGAAAAAGAATTATTTTCAAGTTTTGGGGATTATATCTCAAAGCATACTTTGGTGAGACCGAGATTCTTGTTTTAGCCAAAAAGCAATTTGTTCTATGTCAATTGATGAGGCTTGGTGAATATGCCAAAAAGCACGCGGTTCTATATTGCGTGATGAGGCCTTTTGTGTTATATCCGGGCCTGGCCCTATCATACCCTCCCCCATGTCCTACACCCTCGCAGAAACCAGAGGACTTAAGTTCAAGCATTATGATCCGTTTTAGTGAGAATTCCGAGTCCTTCAACCCAAGAGGCCAGAATAGCTTCGGACCCGAGGGTTCGACAGGCCAACTCCCACTCCGTCTAACCCAACCCAAAATATCCAAAACTTCTTGCCATTTACTTCATTTCAAAATAAAGTTTTTCCTACTCTTATTCAAGCCCCTGGCCAAAATAAGAATGTGTAAACCAAAACCTTTTGTTTGTGTTATTTTCCTTCTTCCAAGCCTTTCCAATAAACAAATAAAACGCTCTCTCTTTCCATTTTTTTCCTGGCCAATTAAACCTCACAATCCCAACATAAACACCCACAAAGGGCCAAAATCCTGACCCACCACTAGCCAACAATTCCTGCCCATGTTTCCCTCACAATAACCCAAAGCCATAACTCCAAAATACCCATAAATAATATCCAGCCCTGTCCCCTTTTAATGACCAGAAACAACCCTCCATTCTTACCCAAATAATACCCACAAAACCCAGGAAAACAACCGCTACAAACCTAAAACCCAAAACCCCACAACCCCCAGCCCCATCCCTGATTTTATTCCACTAAGGAGACAGGAATGAGTGGCCAATACCCCATGCCTTGGAAGAGATTGTTGCAAGGAAGCTTCCCTAAGTTAACATTCAATGTATTGTGAATTATCTCCCCCTTCCCCTGCCTATATAACTCGGGCCTTATGGCCATTGTAACACAACTTTGATTATTAAAAACTCCTTTTACTCTTTGAGTATTTATAAAATAGTGTGATGCTATTTTAGCCAAATTCCTAATTCTATATCTTAAGAGTGGTTATCTTAAGTGTGAGTTTTAGGTTCTAGATATTTGATTAAGTGTGTCATATCTTAATTAAATTCTAGATTCAAACCCCAAGTGAGGATAAGAGTGTAATATCTCTTAAACACAAACTTGGTTTATCCATCACTCATTTCTTCCATTCCATATCTCCTCATTTCTCCTCTTAATCTTACTCTTTTCTTCCATTAAAAACACCCAAAAGAACTCCTTTATCATCTCCATATATTTCTAAGCCATTTCCCCACAAAACACCCCTTCTCCTGCCCAGAATTCTGCCCAACAATCGATTATCTTGATTGACAATCGATTATCCATCATCGTTGAAATACCTGCAGCCTTCAATAATTGACTGTCCACTTTAGACAATCGATTATCACTTCCTCTTGAAATCCTGCAGTCTCTAACAGTCGATTATCACTCGTTGTCAGTCGACTATCTTCCCCTCCTGAATTCCCTTGGAATAAGCTGCGAGCCTCAATAATCGATTATCATATACTGATAATCGATTATCCGCTTTCCCTGAAGTTTCTGGGTTTTAGCAGCACAGCTCCACAATCGATTATCACCTGGCCATAATCGATTATCACCTGCTCCTGAACCTTGAACTCAAGATGCATCATCCCTTAATTCCTTCTCAAAATAACAACTCGTTAAGACCCCCGGTTCGGGTATAACATCAGGTATCAAAGCTTCTTGTTCCTACATCCCAAAGGACCAAGAACACACTTCCATTCTTTCTCCATTCCTTCATCATCATTCCGACCAACCCCCAGCCATAAAAACCACAACCACCTTCCCTTTTAAAACCCATGTCTCACATCCTTCAAAGCTTGCGATATGAAGACATTGCTACTGACCAAAGGAAGCTAAAGAAAGATCTTGATCTTTTGATGTCAAAGATTGGAGAGTTCACCAATTCGGAGGATATTCCAACCCTTAAGGGAAGAAACGATCCGGAGAAGTTCCTACGGTGGCTCAAGAAGGTTGTACATATCCTAATCCTCAAGGATATGCCTGAAGGCAAAATGGTCAAGCTTGTAGCATCCCGGTTCCAACGAAACGCTTCTACTTGGTGGACAAATATTTCCACTAAGAGAAAGTTCGAAGGAAAACCCAAAGTGAAAACTTGGGAGAAAATGAGGAAGTTGTTGATCAAGAGATTTTTGCCAAGGGATTACCATCACATGGTTCCCTCAAGCCCCTTTAAATTACATACCCCAACCATACCTTTGTCTCCACAAAAATCACCCCATGAATACCCTCCAAAAACACCAAGAGCAAGCACCCTACGTATGTTCCCAACCAATCCCTCTCTTCCCTGAGCCCTGCCCCAATGGTTCCAAACCACAACCCCACGCCCCTACCCCAAATCTCCTCCAAAACTACACCTCCTCTCTCCTTAACTCCTACCCAAGATACTTCCCAGTTCACTCCCACTCCCGCGGTTCGACAGCAACCCAAAACCATACCTTTACCTCTCCTAACCACTGCCCATCACACCCCCAACTCCGGTCCAACACCCCGACCCCAATCCGTCCCCCAAGTCGTGTCTTTAAGCCTACCACAAAACCCCAAGAGTACCCGTGAAGAGTCGTCTTTCTTCATGGTTCAAACCCCCACCTTTGCTCCCCAATTTTCTAAGTCCGAACTACCTTCCTCTGAAACTACCGAAACCATGCAGCCCACTACCCTAAAGATCATTTGGGATGAATATGATGACGAGGACTATAATCCCATTTGGGATGACGAACTTGTCAAAGAGAAGGAAGAAGTGTTTGAAGACGCAGAGGATAACCCGTTTTGGGTTACACAGATAAAAGAAGAAGAGCAAGATGTGAAGACCCATGAGAAAGTCATCACTCCTGACGCGGAAACATCCGCTGGAGACCCATCTTCATTAACGGTACCTTGTACCAAACGTGTTGAGTTTTTGCAGGTCCCGTATGAAGAGAGGATTGAGAAGAATCGTGACTCGAAATGGTCCATTCAGCCCGGTGACCTAGTGTGGGTTCCCATTCATAAGGCGCGTTTATTCAATAAACGCAAATCAAAGCTACAACCCCAAGACGATTGCCCGTTTGAAGTGTTGGCAAAGGTTCACAAAAATTCTTACCTGGTCAATCTTACACGAGGCCTAGAAGTTGCTGCCACGTTTCATCGAAGAGATCTTAGCCCGTACGAGGATTTTGAAGATCTTCCGAGTTTGAGGACAAACTCTTTTGAAGACCGGGAGGATGTGATATCCGGGCCTGGCCCTATCATACCCTCCCCCATGTCCTACACCCTCGCAGAAACCAGAGGACTTAAGTTCAAGCATTATGATCTGTTTTAGTGAGAATTCCGAGTCCTTCAACCCAAGAGGCCAGAATAGCTTCGGACCCGAGGGTTAACAAGCCAACTCCCACTCCGTCCAACCAAACCCAAAATATCCAAAACTTCTTGCCATTTACTTCATTTCAAAATAAAGTTTTTCCTACTCTTATTTAAGCCCCTGGCCAAAATAAGAATGTGTAAACCAAAACATTTTGTTTGTGTTATTTTCCTTCTTCCAAGCCTTTCCAATAAACAAATAAAACCTTCTCTCTTTCTTTTTTTTTTCCTGGCCAATTAAACCTCACAATCGCAACATAAACACCCACAAAGGGCCAAAATCCTGGCCCACCACTAGCCAACTATTCCTGCCCATGTTTCCCTCACAATAACCCAAAGCCATAACTCCAAAATACCCATAAATAATACCCAGCCCTGTCCCCTTGTAATGACCAGAAACAACCATCCATTCTTACTCAAATAATACCCACAAAACCCAGGAAAACAACCACTACAAACCTAAAACCCAAAACCCCACAACCCCCAGCCCCATCCCTGATTTTATTCCACTAAGGAGACAGGAATGAGTGGCCAATACGCCATGCCTTGTAAGAGATTGTTGCAAGGAAGCTTCCCTAAGTTAACATTCAATGTATTGTGAATTATCTCCCCCTTCCCCTGCCTATATAACTCGGGCCTTATGGCCATTGTAACACAACTTTGATTATTAAAAACTCCTTTTACTCTTTGAGTATTTATAAAATAGTGTGATGCTATTTTAGCCAAATTCCTAATTCTATATCTTAAGAGTGGTTATCTTAAGTGTGAGTTTTAGGTTCTAGATATTTGATTAAGTGTGTCATATCTTAATTAAATTCTAGATTCAAACCCCAAGTGAGGATAAGAGTGTAATATCTATTAAACACAAACTTGGTTTATCCATCACTCATTTCTTCCATTCCATATCTCCTCATTTCTCCTCTTAATCTTACTCTTTTCTTCCATTAAAAACACCCAAAAGAACTCCTTTATCATCTCCATATATTTCTAAGCCATTTCCCCACAAAACACCCCTTCTCCTGCCCAGAATTCTGCCCAACAATCGATTATCTTGATTGACAATCGATTATCCATCATCGTTGAAATACCTGCAGCCTTCAATAATTGACTGTCCACTTTAGACAATCGATTATCACTTCCTCTTGAAATCCTGCAGTCTCTAACAGTCGATTATCACTCGTTGTCAGTCGACTATCTTCCCCTCCTGAATTCCCTTGGAATAAGCTGCGAGCCTCAATAATCGATTATCATATACTGATAATCGATTATCCGCTTTCCCTGAAGTTTCTGGGTTTTAGCAGCACAGCTCCACAATCGATTATCACCTGGCCATAATCGATTATCACCTGCTCCTGAACCTTGAACTCAAGCTGCATCATCCCTTAATTCCTTCTCAAAATTATAACTCGTTAAGACCCCCGGTTCGGGTATAACATTTTGAGTGTTCGAGTAAAAAAGCATGTGGTTCTATGTCAAATGATGAGACTTTTTAGAGTAAATGTGGCTATCCAAAAAGCTCGTGGTTCTATGTGACGGGATGAGGTTAGGAGTTTTTCTCGTGTCAACATGACATGGCTATTAAAACATGTTTTCAATTCTGGCTATAAAAAAGTTTTGATCTTAAGTTACTCTTGCAAATGTAATTATCCCAAGTAAATTTTGGAAAAGTTTTGGTTGTTCAGGTTGGTATAGAAATATTAGTGTTACAAAAAGTTTTAAACTTCGAACCATATGAGTGAGAATTTAAGGGTTCATTCTTCTTAAACAAAAATTGATGACTATTTTATTTATTCTTTCCCTCATAATATGTAGTTTAAACTTTTCCTCTGTAATTACTCACTTCCCTCCGTACTTGTAATTATTCAATGTGTTGCTTGAGGGCAAGCAACGTTTAAGTGTGAGGAATTTGATAAGTCCGTTTCGTTCTTATCATTTACATCATATTCTAAACGTTACTCCACGTAAACCGTACTTAATCATCTCATAACTTGTGATTTCAAGAAGAAAAACTCTCATTTTTGTTATAAGAGTCATAAGAAGGGATTCCACATGAAATCATCAGAAATAATCGATTTCATGATCAAATGCTTGAGAAAAAGGGAATAAATATGTAAGGATCAAGATTCAGGATTGAACGAGCTTCCAGGAGGTCAAAATTGGCGTTCGGGCCGAAAATGAGCAAAATCGGGCCAAAATGTCGTACCAGTCATGAAGCCCAACAGACCAAGGGCCTGAGGCATCCAAGTTGGACGCCTGGCGTAGATTGCGCTCCAAGAATGACACGTGGCAGAACCTGAATGGCCTGAACAGCTCAAGCGTCCAAATCTATACGCTTGGACTTGGATGCCTCTACTTGGATGCTTCAGATTATGTCCTATAAATACAGCGCGATTCACCTCATTCCATCATCACCTTCACTCCCAATCTCGGGATTAGAGCTTCACACTTCAATCCTTTATTTTAGATTAGTATATTAGTAGTTTTAAGAGTATTTTCTGGAGAATTCGTGCTCCAGATTCGTTCTATTCCGCTTGTACGGAAGCTGTAAGTTTTCTTTATTTAATAAAATGTTGTTTTAATTTATCTTTGAATAGTATGATTTAGGGTCCGAATCTCTGGGTTCGGACTAATTTGGTTGTATATTTTGAATACTAAATTCATGTTGGAATGGTTAGTTTATTGTTCTTGCCTTATTTGGTTAATTAATGTCGAAAGATTTAATTAGCTATTTATTGATAAAATATTGTATGCCCAAGGGCTATGATATTCAAGTGCAACGGATTAAGTACAAATCAAGAAATGGATGAGTAATAATAGAAATGTTATTATTCCAATTGTTAATTAAATATGATAAAATAGATCCAAGTGATGTTCTGACCCTAGGTCCACATCTACACTTATACTATGTGAAATTTATTTATTATTATTCTGCTCCCCTTATATTCGTTCCGAGAAGACTTTCATAAACCCGCTCTAACCTTCGCCTAATTAGAGTAGTTAAACTAATTCCCTTCGTCCACTCCTCGAGAGACACGACACTCGGAGAGAAAACTAACCCTTTACTGGGAAGGTTTATTTACTACCCAAAAAACTACGATTACCAGCCTCCCTCCTAAACGGGACATAAAACACAAGATTGATCTCATCCCAGGGGATGCCCCACCCAACAAGCCGGCCTATAGGATGAACCCCAAAGAAATGAAGGAGATTCAACGCCAAGTTGATGAATTGCTAGCTAAAGGCTTCGTGAGGGAAAGCCTTAGTCCATGTGCTGTCCCGGCACTCTTGGTGCCCAAGAAGAACAAGACGTGGCATATGGGTTGTGATAGTCGGTCTATTAACAAGATCACGATCAAATACTGGTATCCAATCCCGCGTTTGGAGGATATGTTGGACGAACTACATTGTTCTAAGATCTTTTCAAAGATGGATCATAGGAGCGGTTATCATCAAATTCGCATCTTTGAAGGAGATGAGTGGAAGACGGCGTTCAAGATGAAGTTTGGATTATACGAATGGTTGGTCATGCCGTTCGGGTTAACCAATGCCCCAAGCACGTTTATGAGACTTATGAACCAAGTCTTGAAACCCTTCATATGTCATTTTTTTGATGTCTACTTTGCCGACATTTTAATCTACAACAAAAGTGAAGAAGAGCATGTTAATCACCTCTTTTTGGTGATTAAGAAGTTGGATGAAGAGAAGCTGTACGGAAACCTTGAGAAGAGCCAATTCTTTTCTCAAGAAATGGATTTCTTGGAATACTTTATCTCAAGTGAGGGAATAAAAGTTGATGAAAAGAAGACCCAAGCCATTCGTGAATGGCCGAAGCAAGTTCGAAGTTTCCACGGTCTAGCCTCTTTCTACCAAAGATTTGTGAAGGATTCTAGCACTATCACGGCACCTATCACTAATTTGACAAAAAATCAGAAGTTCGAGTGGAATTCCAAAGCCCAACAAGCCTTCGAAATGATTAAAGAACGATTAACACATGCACCCGTGTTAGCCCTTCCTAGTTTTGACAAGTTGTTCGAGGTTGAGTGTGATGCCTCGGGAGTTGGAATTAGGGCTGTCCATCCCAAGAAGGACATCTGGTGTCATACTTTAGCGAAAAGCTAAACGATACGAGGAGGCAATATTCCACCTATGACAAGGAGTTCTACGCTTTGGTGCGATCACTTGAGCATTGGCGTCATTACCTCATAAGCAAGGAGTTCATCTTTTATTCCGACCATGAGGCTTTGAAATACATCCAAGGGAAACATAAACTCCGAACCCGACATGCTAAATGGGTCGAATATATCAAAACCTTCACCTTCACCATCAAGCACAAGAACGGAACCATGAACTAGGGCGCTGATGCCTTGTCTCGGAGACATTTATTACTGACGGTACTTAGTACAAAACTTGTTGGTTTTGAATTTTTGCAGAAACTTTACAAGGAGGATGAAGATTTCAAAGACATTTACTCAAAAAGTCTCACTCAGCCCTGTGGAGACTTTCTTATCAAAGATGGTTATCTCTTCCGTGGCAACCAACTTTGCATCCTATAGTGCAACATTTGTGAAACCCTCATTGACGAAGTTCATGGAGGAGGTCTCGCTGGTCATTATGGGGTCAATAAGACTCACATGATGATGAGAGAGCACTACTACTAGTCGAAGATTGAACGAGACGGTGAACACTTTATCAAATGTTGTGGCACGTGCCACCTCGCCAAGAGTCACTCACTACCACACGGAAAGCACCTGCCCCTATCCATCCCCTTTGCCCCATGGGAAGATATTAGCTTGGATTTCATCACCGGGTTACCAAGGACACAACGAGGCAAAGATTATATCATGGTCGTGGTGGACTGATTCTCAAAGATGGAACACTTTTTCCCCTGCGTAACCACCTATGATGCTTCATAAGTGGTGGTCTCGTATAGAGATACGAAGTTCCTAAGCCACTTTTGAATAACTTTATGGAGAAAGTTGGGTACTAAACTCAAATTTAGTACATCAAGCCACCCTCAAACCGATGGAAAGACCGAAGTCATCAACCGAACTCTTGGAACTCTCCTCCGAGCCCTCATAAAAAAGAACACCAAACAATTGGAGGAGTTACTACCGCATGCTGAGTGTGCTTACAACTGAACACCGAACAAGACTACCGGGTTATCTTCCTTCATAGTTGTCTATTGTTCGAACCCCTTGACCCCACTTGAACTTGATCCTATCATGACGGACACCAAATACAGCTGGGAAGTGGACAAGAGATCGAAGGAAATTCAAGACCTTCACATCAAGGTCCGGGACAGGATTGAAACTATGAACGAGAGAATAAACGCGCACATCAACAAAGGAAGGAAGAACACCCACTTTCAACCAGGTGATCTTGTTTGGATTCACCTCAAAAAAGAGAGTTTCCCAACGAAATGCAAGTCGAAGCTGTTGCCAAGAGCCGATGGACCCTTTGAGATATTAGAGAAGGTGAACGATAATGCCTACAAAATCAACCTTCTGGGAGATTATGAAGTGTCGGCCACATTCAACATCAAGGACATCAGCCTATACTATGAGCCTAAAGAAATTCCGAGTTTGAGGACAAACTCTTTTGAAGAAGGGGAGGATGATATATCCCGGGTGACTACCAACGACCCTAAAGTTGTTAAGAAAATTAACGGAATAATGGCTAAATGTTATTATCCCTTTTGGACCGAACTTATCAACTCTAAAACCTACAACATAGCCATAATATCCCTGAGCCCAACTCCCACTTAAAACAAGGCCTCTCTCACCCAAAATCAAGTCCCAAAATATCCAAAATCAGCCCAACACTTCCTTTTCCCTTCTCCCCTTCACCAGTGACCGAAAATCCCAGCCCAAAACCATGCCATAACCACTTTCTTGCTCCCCAACTAGGCTAAACAAACAACAACTAAAATCCAAGACACATTGACCCACACCCACACCCTTCAACCCTCCTTTGTCTCTCTCATATCCTGCCCAAGAAATACCTCCAAAATAGGCAGCCCATTTCCCTCATTCAGCCCTTCACCTGCCCAAAAACAACCCCACCAAAGCCAATCAAGTAGTGAATTATATTCACATATTCCCTCCCACCATTTATGGCCAAGAATCCTACCCTACAAGTACTACCCTCCCTGATTTTTCCCCACCAAAGGAACATCAAAAAGTGGCCATTATTTCCTTTGATTTGTGTGAATAGACTTGGTAGTCTCCCTTTTTTCTTCCTATATAAGCTCATCCCTGAGCATTGTAAACATACCTTGTATTTTCTTCTTCAATTTAGTAATACAATTGCTTGTGTGTTCTATTTTAAATTCATAAATCTATATATTAAGAGTGGTTCTCTTGAGTGTGAGTTTTAGGTTCTAGTTATTTAGATAAGTGTGTCATTTCTTATTTAAATACTAGATTCAACCCCGAAATTCCCTTGCATTTTGTCAACAAAATGAGCTTCTTTTCCCATAAAAACACACATCAAAACCATCCCCATAGTAAAGCCAAAAATCACACACAAAGTCATTGAATGAATAGTGTTGTTTTGGCATTTTATTCACAAAATGTCCAAAGCTTGAAACAATCGATTATCAGGGGATTGTGTTTTCTGGGAGAGTTTGGCAGGAACTACAGAAGGGTGTGATAGTCGATTGTATGTAAAGGATAATCAATTAATGAGGATTACTTGTGTTTTACAAAGAATAGGTAATCGATTTTGTTGATGACAATAATCGATTAATTGAAGGAAGGGAGGTATTTTAGTGAAGGGGTATAACCAAGTTGGTGTTAAGAGATATGACACACTCTTATCTTAACTTGAGGTTGAATCTAATATCCAAATAAGATATCACACACTTATTTAAATAACTAGAACCTAAAACTCACACTTAAGGGAACCAACCTTAAGATATAGATTTAGGGATTTGAAACAACACACAAACAAGTGTATTATTTATGAAATAAGAGATTAAAAAGATGCTTCAAAATGAGGCCTTAGGCCGACTTAAATACAAACACGACAAAGGGAAAATATCCAAGCAGCTTCCTTAACAAATATCTAGAATAATATTCAATTGATTAAATCTCTTTTATTGGAATGAAATCAAAGGATGGGAAGGGTTTTGGGCTGGTATTTTCGGCTTTAAGGGATGAGTGAGGTGTGTGGATTTTGATGATGTCTGAAGGTTGATTTTTTAGTTGATTTGTGGGGTAGGTTATTTGGTTTTATTAGGAGACAAGAAGGGATGGAGAATATTGGTTGTTTTGGCCATGGTGAAGGGTTAAAGAAAGGGACTGGTTTGGCCTTATGTTTAGGTTGTTTTGTGGTGGTTAAAATGGTGGTTGAGTCTTGAGATATTCTTTGGCTTTTAATGGGTGGATTTTCGGCTCATTAGGGAACATAAGGGGGGCCATGGTTGTTATGTGTTGGAACATGAATGATGGTTGGTTTTTGGTTTCATGTGAGTGATGTTGATGAAGTGAAAAAGATGGGGTATGGGGCATGGTTGAGTTCTGGCCAAGGAGGGGAAAAGGAACGGGAAACTGAGACTAGATGTGTTATGGGCTTTTTGGGTTTGGGTTTATGTTGGTGTGTTCGAATTTTAAGGGTTCAAGGTGATCAAGGTTGGGTTGGGTAGTTTAGGTGTAACGCCCCAAAATATACCCTAAAATTATTAATGAATAATTATTCAATTAATCAAATTTGTTTTGATTAAAATAAATTGTTGTTGGGCTTTGGGCGGAAATAAAACATATATTGATATCCAATATCACAATCTCGATAAATCTCATAGAGATAAATCCAATATGTTGACTTACTATATGATCTTAATTTGGGGAACCAGAGTATAGACCCAAATTAGGGATTTGTTTATAATGTGAACTTTGAAATGATTTATTGAAATAAATCATGAAAATAAATAACATGAATTAAATATATGAATTTTATTGAACAAAGGTCAATTAAATGAATTTTGACTCTGTCAAAGTCAACCACCCAAAAATATGATGTCAGAAAAAGTATTACAAATAAATATGAAAATTATATCATTATGTAGAGTTTGACTGTCTGACCCCAATGGTTCAATCGGATTTCAATTCGGAGAAAGTTGGACCAAAAAGTGTACCCCGATTGGAACCAAAATTGGTCCCCATCAGGGACACTGTGCGAACGGCGCCTCCCAGCGCACTAGCCGATCACAGGATCATGGAAATGACGATGCAACCTGTCTTCTTCCCCTCTTCAACCCCTATATAAGGGAGAGCTCATTTCCCATTTTCTACACCATTCTTTCTACAATTTAGTTCAATAGAATCCTGTGAGTGAGGGGAGTAATCTGATAGTATTAGTTGTCGTCGAGTTCGCCGGAGCAAGACGTGGTGTTCGCCGGAAGTTTTGCCGGAAAATCTTCAAAACCTCCATTACACTTCGAGGTAAGCCCGTAGATATATCTAGTGACTAGAATGTTCATATAGATCGTTTCTACGTTCATAAACGGTCGTTTGGTTGAGTTTTGTATTTGACATGTTTGAAAAACCAAGAATCATAAACCATGAAATTGTTGTTAAAATTACGAATTAATGAGTCTAAAATGATCTGTGAACATTGGAGAACATTTTTATATAATTAAATTGAAGTTTGGTGATTAAAAAATGATAATGTTAAAATTGACTCGAGGAAAAACAAGATGAACAGTGGTCGAAAATCGATTATTTACTTACTAAAAATCAATTAGAATTTTATTCAGATCAGTGGTTCGAAGTCACTACCATTTAATCGATTATTTATATTATAAAAATCAATTATTATGAATTAATTGATTATTTAAATTGTAAAAATCGATTATTATGAATTAATTGATTATTTAAATTGTAAAAATCGATTATTATGAATTAATTGATTATTTAAATTGTAAAAATCGATTATTATGAATTAATGGATTATTTAAATTGTAAAAATCGATTATTGTGAATTAATGGGTTATTTAAATTGTAAAAAACGATTTTTTATGAATTAATCGATTATTTATAGTGGAAAAATCGATTATAATGAATTTATTGATTATTTAAATTGTAAAAATAGATTATAATGAATTAATTGATTATGTAAATTGTAAAAATCAATTATTATGAATTAATGGATTATATAAAATTATATAAATCAATTTTTATAAATTAATTGATTATTTTAAATTATTTTCCTCAATTCGAGATGAAAATGTTCCTAAAAATATGCTCTAAAATCCTATTTTTGATACCAACTAATTATGCACAATATAAATATGATTTTTTACAGTAAAAATGATGTTTGTGACATATAAACATTATGTGATGAATGACGGTAAGTTCGGGTGTTAACACTCGAGACTAGGCCGCTATTTGTTATTATGCATTATGACGATTTTTTGATTATTGATTATAATGAATTAATGATGATGAACGTTTTGAATGATGATCATGAATTGTTAAAGTGAAAATAATGAATTAATGAATCGTATTGTTAAGGATATCTATAACAACTCTACGATATACCCACTTGTATATTGATGATGATTATTAAGGATATCTAGAAGAACTCTAAGATATCCTACTTGACCAATTCATATTTCGGGTTAAAACGTACGTACGGGATCCAGACCGGATATCACCCACCCGACAAATCATTGTTCGGTTGGTACGTAATCCACATGACTCATAGGGTGGATTATCGATTCTTGTGTTCTGCATTAAACTATTTATAGTTTAAGGGCCTGGTTAGAATTACTGCCTTAGACTAGGAATAGCTAAGAGCTGAATATAAAATGATGTGGCCTTAGATTAAGAATAATTTAAGAGCATTATTGATATATATTGAATATCAAATGACTTGGAATAAAATATTGAAAATATTTTGAATGTTTGAACCATATATTGTGTGCATGATATCAAATGGTTGATTATGAATTGAGATTCAATTTATGTGGATGTTCGACATTTTAGATATGCTTACTCAGCTTCACCGCTGAGCGTGTAGTGTGTTTTATTTGCTACACGCAGGTAAACAGAAAGATTAATGTGATCCTGGCGGCAGATGGGGCGAGATTGTCAGGATGGATGTGACAAGTTTTGAAATAATTTATGATATGTCAATATTAAATT
>OOIL02004390.1:15371-42400 GCA_900332095.2 Cuscuta campestris | reverse complement strand
GGATAAGGAGTTTAGAAATCTCTCTTTATCAAGCTTTTTGTGCTAACTGTGAATGAGATAGCTTTGTTGTTAGAGATTGCTTCGTAGTGTTGTTGTATCTCATTGTTTTTTCTCCAGTTTTCCAAGGATGCTATTTATAGATGGATTGAATATTCTATTCGTTGAATCATAATAGACTATCCGTTGCATTTGCTGGCTTTAATTTTGAATGAAGATTGTGATTTGAAGATTCCTCATTGGAATGGGTGTTTGGACATACCCATTTGTTAAAGGAGAGATTCCTTTTTCCATAGAGTCCGTCTTCTAGCTGTTGTTCAAGTATTCTAGACTGTAGAACTTTACTCTGTTTGTCTTCTAGTGCTTGTTTAGGAATTCTAGACAGGTTCTTCAATTCTTAGAGGTTCAGACTTTGTCTTCGAGTCATTTGTTCTTGAATCGGCATAATTATCTTCAATCTAGCCGTTGAAAATCAAGAGATTGATTTTTCCTTACCAACGGGTAGAATTTCTTCATTCAAGACTTAGATAATCTTCTAAGTCTTTTCTCACTTGTCCGCTTTTTGAGAATTCCGGTCTTCCTTGAGGCATCCGGTTCTTAGCTGACAAATTCGGAGGAGTCATTCTCAGACTTCCGGGTGAGAAAGAGATCCGCGCTAGTCTTCCGATTTGGGTGACTTAGCCTTCAGCGGGTTGTAGCGAGACATCCGGTTCTTATGTAGTCTTCCGGATCAGAGGATTTTCATCTGCTTGAGAAGTCCTTACTTGTCTCTAGCATTTTCGATTAAGATATCCAATTTCCATATCAATGAATTTGATTAAGTCTTCAGGCATCAAAACGCTTAAAGAAATATCATAACCTTATTGGAAATCTCAAGAACTTGGTTTTAACAATATTTCTAAAAGAAAAATTACATTGAATATTGGGGCGAGATTGTCAGGATGGATGTGACAAGTTTTGAAATAATTTATGATATGTCAATATTAAATTCGCTTCCGCAATATTGTTAAATACTCCGTACTGTATATGTTATGAAAAATATTATTGGGATTAATAAAGTGTGTTTGAAAAGTTTTAAATTTTACGATTACCAAGTTAAATACTTTAGTCCGAATGGGGCTGCAGACCTGGACGGATTAGGGTGTTACATTAGGGGTGATAAATTCATTCCAAAAAGGATTACAACACTTAGACATTATTCCACCTATTTGTTTGAGGATATTAAGGTTAACTGTGGCACCCGGGGATACAACTTCCTCTCCTTCTTCGGAAGAGTTTGCCCTCAAACTCGGAAGTTTTTCGGGCTCAAAGTACGGACTGAGATCTTTGATATTGAAGGTAGCAGAAACTCCATAGTCTTCGGGGAGGTTGATTTTGTATGCGTTCTCGTTAACCTTCTCAATGACTTTGAATGGCCCGTCAGCTCTTGGCAATAGTTTTGACTTGCGTTTCATGGGGAAACACTCCTTACGAAGATGGATCCAAACTAAGTCGCCGGGTTGAAAACTTAAGTTTGTCCTCTTCTTGTTGATCTGTTCACTCACACGCTCGTTCATTGCTTCTATCTTGTCTCGAACCTTGTTGTGGAGGTCTTGAATATACTTTGACCTTTGTTCGGCTTCCTAGTTGTAACCTGTACCTCCCATGATGGGATCAAGCTCGAGAAGGGTTAAGGGGTTCGAGCCATAGACCACGGTGAAGGGGGATAAACCCGTAGTCCTGCTTGGAGTCTGATTGTATGCCAATTCTGCGTGTGGCAAGAGCTCCTCCCATTGCTTGATGTTTTTCTTGATCAAAACTCGTAGAAGTGTTCCGAGAGTCCTATTTGTAACTTTGGTCTGGCCATCGGTCTGGAGATGGCTCGATGTGCTGAACTTGAGTTTAGTTCCTAGTTTTCTCCATAGGGTTAGCCAAAAATGGCTAAGGAATTTCGAATCCCTATCTGAAACCATGCTTCGAGGAATGCCATGGAGTTTGACTATTTCTCGAAAATAAAGGTCCGCCCCTTGTGATGCATCATAGGTTGTGAGACACGGAATAAAATGGGCCATTTTAGAAAAACGGTCCATGACCACCATAATGGAATCCTTGTTCTTTTGATTCCTAGGCAGCCCGGTAATGAAGCCCAGGCTAATGTCTTCCCACGGAGTATTTGGCACGGGCAATGGCATGTGTCTTCCTTGCGGTAGGATGTGGGCTTTGGCAAGGTGGCAAGTGGAACACCTCTTGACAAAGTGTTCAACATCTTTCTCCATCTTGGGCTAGAAGTAATGCTCCTTCATCATGAAGTACGTCTTGTTGATTCCGAAATGACCCGCCAATCCGCCACCATGTACTTCTTCAATGATAGTTTCGCGAACGCTGCTTCGGGGTATGCACAATTGATTGCCGTGGAATAGGTAGCCATCTTTGAGGAGATAATCACCATGTGGCCGAACAAGGCATTGTGCATACACGTCCTTGAAGTCTCCGTCTTCTTTGTACAGATCCTGCAAACAATCAAAACCAAGAATTTTGGTACTAAGTACCGTTAGTAATAAATGCCTCTGCGAAAACGCATCGGTGCCTTTGTTGAGGGTCCCATTCTTGTGTTTGATGGTAAAGGTAAAAGTTTGGATATATTCGACCCATTTAGCATGGTGGGGTCGAAGTTTATGCTGCCCTTGTATGTACTTCAACGCTTCGTGATCGGAGTGAAGAATGAACTCCTTACTCCCGAGATAGTGCCTCCAATGCTCTAATGATCTCACCAAGGCGTAGAATTCCTAGTCATATGTGTAATATCTTCTCCTTGTCTCATGTAGCTTTTCACTAAAGTATGAGTCTAGGTGACCCTCTTGGGTGAGAACCGCTCCTATGCCTACGCCCGAGGCATCACACTCAACCTCGAACATCTTTTCGAAACTTGGGAGGGCTAACACGGGGGCTTGTGTTAGGCGTTGTAATGCCCCAAAACATACCCTAAAATTTTTAATGAATAAATATTCAATTAGTCAAATTTGTTTCGATTAAAATAAATAGTTATTGGGCTTTGGGCCGAAATGAAATGTGTTTTGATATCCAATATCTTAATCTGGATAAATCTCAAAGAGATAAATTCCATATATTGACTTATTATGTGATCTTGATTGGGAACTTGAGTACATACCCAGATCAAGAATAAATTAAGAAATTGACTTGTGATGTGAACTCTAAAATTATTTATTGAAATAAATCATAAGAGTAAATAACATGAATGAAATAAGAGAACCTTTTTGAATAAAGGTCAATTAAATCAATTTTGACTCTGCCAAATTCAACCACCCAAAAAGATGCTGCCAGAAAAAGTATTTCAAATAAATATAAAAACTATATCGTTGAATAGAACTTGACTGTCTGATCGCAACGGTGCAAACGGAATTCAATTCGCATAAAGTTGGACCAAAAAGTGTTCCCCGACTAGGACCAAATTAGTCCCAATCAGGGACTTACGTTTGAAATCAGAAGCAATCGCCTCCTTCTCCACTAGCCGCCCGAACAGGAAGAAACGGACATCACCAAGCTTGGCAGCTTCTCCATTCTTCCCCTATATATACTTCAACAACAACTTCAATTCTTCACCAAATCATCTTAATCTTTCTTCCATTTTGTTCTTTGTTGAGAGAGGAGTGCAATGGTGTTGTTAGTTTGGTGTGAAGTCGCCGGAGTTGGGAGTAATCATCGCCGGAAGTTTCGCCGGAAAATCTTCAAAACCTTCATTTAGCTTCGAGGTAAGCCCGTAGATATATCTAATGACTAGAATGTTCATATAGGTCGTTTCTACGTTCATAAATGGTCATTTGGTTGAGTTTTGTGTTTGACATGCTTGAAGAACTAAGAATCATAAACCATGAAATTGATGTTAAAATTATGAATTAATGATGCTAAAATGATGCATGAACCTTGGAGAACATTTTTATATACTTTAATTGAAGTTTGGGAAGTAAAAATGACATTTCCGCAAGATGACTCGAGGTAGAAGACGATGAAGAGTCGATTATCAACTTGAAAATCGACTGTGGCTTGTTCTGCAGATTTTTGGAACAGAGCTGGGCAACAGTCGACAGTCAGAATATGACAATCGACTGTCAGCCCTCTCTGAAGTTTGATAATCGATTATCAGAGTGTGATAATCGATTATCAGTCCATTCTGAACATCAGACAGTAGATTATCAGAAGTGACAGTAGACTGTCTCCCTACACTATTGAAGAAAATGAAGCTAATAGTTAATAATTGAATTTCCTATCATATATTAATCAATTATTGTTTAGAAAACATGACTTTTGAACTATGAAATCCTATTTTTTATACCAATTAATTATGCACAATATAAATATGATTTTGTATAATAAAAATGATGTTTTTGGCATATAAAATACTATGTGATGCATGATGGTAAGTTCGGGTGTAAACACTCAAGACTAGGCCGCTGTTTGTTATCAAATGTTATGTTGATTGATGATTATGATGAATGATTATTATGATGATTATGACTTGATGAAACTACCGATTAAAATGATTATTGAAGATTAAATTATGAATTGAAATGAATATGTTGATGATTATGAAATGATTTGAATTCTAAGGATATCTAGAAGAACTCTAAGATATACCTAGGTTGACGTTGGTTTCTAAGACTATCTAGAAGACCTCTAAGATGGCTTAGAAATAGGCCTTGCGGGTATAATTATGAATATTCGGTGGCCTGGGTTAAAACGTACGTACGGGATCTACAAACCAAACTGAAGGAACTCGTTGGGGGATACCACCCAACCCGACAGTGAGCATTCCGCTGTTCGTTTTCTGGATGACCTTAAGCGAAGGTAAGTTTAAGATTTTGAAAACTTCTTTTTGAAAAATTGTATCTTAAACTAGGCCTAGCTTAAGGGTTAGTTAAGAGTACCTTAAACTCGAATATAGTTTAAATATCTTAAACTAGAATTCATTTAAAGGTTGCTAAACATCAAATAAATTAGCCTTAGACTAAGAATAGTTTAAAGATATTATTGAATGAGGATGTTGAATATGAATATTGAATGACGAATGTTGAATATTGATTATTGTATAATTGAATTGAATACTCTGTGCATGATATCAAATGATTTGATTATGAATTTGGATTCAATTTATATGGATGTTCGACGCATTAGATATGCTAACTCAGCTTCACCGCTGAGCGTGTAGTATGTTTTATTTGCTACACGCAGGTTAATAGAAAGAATGATGTGACGTGATTCTGGAGGCAGATGGAGGCGAGATTGCCGGAATGGATGTGATGGTTTTGAATTAAAGAACATAAATAAATTATGTTTGTAATTATGATTTGTTAAGCTTCCGCAATATTGAAGACTCCACACTGTATATGTTATGAAAAATATTATCGTGATAAATAAAAGTGTTTGAAAAGTTTTAAATTTTACGATTACCAAGTTAATACTTAAGTCCGAAAGGGGCTACAGACCTGGACGGATTAGGGTGTTACATGCGTTCTTTGATGGTCTCAAAAGCTTGTTGGGCCTTCGGATTCCATTCAAACTTTTGATGCTAAAGTCATTAACGAACTGCTTGGGTGCTAAAGTCCTTAACGAACCTTCGGTAGAACGAAGATAGTCCATGAAAGCTTCGAACCTGTTGCATAGAGGTGGGAATCGGCCAATCTCGAATTGCTTGGGTCTTCTTTTCATCCCCTCGAATGCCTTCTCCCGAGATATAGTATCCCAGGAACTCCGTCTCTTGACAGAAAAATTGACTCTTTTCCAGATTCCCATACAACTTTTCTTCGTCCAATTTCCTAATCACCAAGGTGAGGTGATTCACGTGCTCGTCCTCGCTTCTACTGTAGATCAAAATGTCGTCAAAGTATACAACGACAAAATGACCGAGGAAAGGTTTCGGAACTTGATTCATCAACCCCATGGAGGTGCTTGGTGTATTAGTGAGGCTGAATGGCATGACTAACCATTCGTACAACCCGAACTTGGTCTTGAAAGCCGTCTTCCACTCATCTCCTTCAAAAATTCAAATTTGGTGGTATCCACTTCGAAGATCAAACTTCGAAAAGACCTTAGAACCGTGAAGCTCGTCCAACATATCTTCAAGCCTAGGTATGGGATACCTATACTTGATTGTAATCTTGTTTATGGATCAGCTATCAAAACACATGCGCCATGTACCATTTTTCTTAGGTACTAGAAGCACCGGGACAGCACATGGACTTAGACTTTCCCTCACGAATCCCTTGGCTATCAACTCATCCACAGGTCTCTGAATTTCCTTAGTTTCTTCGGGATTCATTCGGTATGCCAGCTTGTTGGGTAGGGCAGCCCCGGGGATGAGGTCGATCTTATGCTGGATGTCTCTCTTGGGTGGTAAGCCATGTGGGATATCCTCGGGGAAAACATGGGGAAACTGAGTGAGGATGGGTTCGGCTAGGGGGTGAAGTATTGGGGCAGGTGTGGGTGGTTTGGTTTCCTCATTCTCAAAGAGAATGAGTTCTTTGATAGGTGCAAGTTCATGGAGTTCAGTTTGCAGGATGGTGGAGATGAGCATGGGGTTTTCTTCCTTGGGGGGTGGTGAGGCCGTAGGTGAGGAGTGGGTTAAGGAGGTGAGTGTTATCTTCTTTTTGTTGAGGAGGAAGGAATAGGTTTTGGCATATCTATCATGGAAAACTCGTCTATCAAATAACCATGGTCGACCCAAAAGGATGTGGCATGCATCCATCGGAATGATGTCGCACCATATTTCGTTGGAATAAGAATTTCCAATGCTTAATGAAACCAAACTTCGTGAATCCACTCGTAATCCCTTCCCGTGAATCAACCACTGAATCGTATATGGTTTAGGATGTGGGGAAGTCTTAAATTTCAATTTCCCAACTAACGTCTTTGAGGCTACGTTGGTGCAACTTCCACTATCGACAATTAAAGAGCATGACTTCTTCTGGATGGTACAACGAGTCTGAAAGATGTTTTCTCGTTGTACTTGATCGTCGGAGGCTACCATGTTGCTCAAGGCCCTTCGGATAACCAAGAGCTCGCCTTCGTCTGCTCCGAGATATTCTTCTTCCACTAGCTCTTCCTCTGCCCATGAAGGGCTGACTTCTTCTTCTTCATATTCCACAATGGCCATTATTTTTTTGTTTGGACACTCATTAGCATAATGTTCGAGGCCTTGACAATGGAAGCACTTGGAAGCTCGGGTGTTGGTGGGATTTGCTTTGTAGGGTGGCAGGTTGGATGAGGAGGGTGTGGAGTTGGGTTTTGAGGGTTTAGCCAAGGTAGTAGAGGTGGTTTTATGTTAGGAGTAGGCTGCTTTGGTGAAGGGGGAGGGGCGGCTAAAGGGAGTTTTTGTCCTCTTGAGTTGGGCTTCAACCTTGAGAGCAAGTTTGGATAGTTCTTCAAAGGTGTCATAGGATTGTAGCTCCACAACGTTAGTTATTTAGGTGTTAAGTCCAAATAGGTAACGAACCAAGGTTTGAGAATCATCTTCTTGTAAATCACACCTCATAAGGAGTTCTTCAAACTCTCGAGTGTAATCTTTGACCGATTGAGTGCCTTGTCTTAGTTGTTGAAGACGAGCAAAGTTGTCCCTTACGTATTGTTCGGGAAGGAACTTCTTCTTCATCAAGGCTCGCATTTTGAGCCATGTTTTGACGGGAGTCTTGCCTTCACATCTTCTCTTGGTGGTCAAGTTTGTCCACCAAGTTGAAGCGTACTTTCGAAGCTTCAATGCCACCAACTTAACCTTCTTATCTTCGGGGACGTCTTTGAAATCAAAGACGCGTTCGACGGTCTCCAACCATTCTAGGAATTCATCTGGATCGTTCTTCCCTTCAAAGGTCGGGAGATCAACCTTGAAGTCCGTGCAGTGGTTGCTCTCTCATTGGAGTTGACTCCGGTGTTATTGCTTGAATTACCCATTTGATGTACTTCGAACTCTTGCTCTTCATCACTCTCTTCGGGGGTATCCGCCATCTTCATCTTGGTGAGTTGAGCCACTTGTTTGGCTAAGTACTCAACTTGAGCTTGGAGGGCTGCGTTTGAAGCTTGGAGCTTCTCATTGGTTAAAGCTTGGGATTGGTTTGACATGGTAAAAGGTGGGAAGAAAAAGAAAGTGTGTTCTTGGTCCTCTAAGGATGGAGAAACAAGAGGCTTTGATACCAAATGTTGTATCTTGACTCAGGATAGGTAGGTTTTTAAGCTCAAACGTTACAGGACTAACTTTCGGATTTTCTAGAAGGGTGGGTAATCGATTGTCCAAGTGAGATAGTCGATTATTAGAGGGTTCTGTTTTCTGGGAGATTTTGGCAAGAACTACAGAATGGTATGATAGTCGATTGAAAATAATGAAACAATCAATTATCAGGGGATTCTGTTTTCTGGGAGAGTTTGGCAAAAACTATAGAATGGTATGATAGTCGATTGACAATGACGAAACAATCGATTATCAGGGGATTCTGTTTTTTGGGAGAGTTTGGCAGGAACTACAGAAGGGTGTGATAGTCGATTGTAGGTAAAGGATAATCGATTAATGAGGATTACTGATGTTTTACGAAGAATAGGTAATCGATTGTTGATGACAATAATCAATTAATAAAAGGAAGAGAGGTATTTTAGTGAAGGTGTATAACCACGTTGGTGTTAAGAGATATGACACACTCTTATCTTAACTTGGGGTTGAATCTAGTATCCAAATAAGATATCACACACTTATTTAAATAACTAGAACCTTAAACTCACACTTAAGGGAACCAACCTTAAGATATAGATTTAGGGATTTGAAACAACACACAAACAAGTGTATTATTTATGAAATAAGAGATTACAAAGATGCTTCAAAATGAGGCCTTAGGCCGGCTTAAATACAAACACAACAAAAGGGAAATATCCAAGCAACTTCCTTAACAAATATCTAGAATAATATTCAATTGATTAAATCTCACGTGGCTGGCTTTCAGCTTCCTCCTCTCGGTGCAAAACCTGTGATTTAGCGGGTTCAACCCTATTTGACTGGGAGCGATGGGTATGGGCTGGGCCTCCCTTCCCTCGCCCAACCGGGTAAATGTATTGACATGGGTCGCGCCATGTCCTAACCATAACTTGGCGGATTTGTGTTGGCATTCTTCCCTCTCTCCTAGCTTATCAAAGGCAGAGTCTTGGGAGTTTGCCGGTCTTTGGGTCTTGCCCTTCTTCTTCTTTTGGGTCCTAGGAATATCTCACTCTTCGTCATCCCTCTCGATTGAGATTTAATAACCCTCGGGGGTGCTCTGGGGACGACTTGATGGCCCGGTACCATTCATGGTGCTTACCATGTTGACAGGGGGCATCCCGCTCACCACATGTGGTCGAAAAGGTGACGATTGGGGCACCGGCGCCTAGAATGGAGTTGTAGGCATGGGAGCCTGCAACTCTAATTGTCTCGCACCTGGTAGGGCAAACGGGAACATGCCCAAGACAAACGACATTCCTCTGGCTTGTTGATACATGGCCATCACCTGGCCAAATCCTTGAATGGCCTGCGAATTGGCCAGGTCA
Organism: Cuscuta campestris; assembly: GCA_900332095.2. Taxonomy (NCBI): domain Eukaryota; kingdom Viridiplantae; phylum Streptophyta; class Magnoliopsida; order Solanales; family Convolvulaceae; genus Cuscuta; species Cuscuta campestris. The sequence continues at coordinate 32,851 of OOIL02004390.1, read as the reverse complement.
TTCATGAATTGTATCCTGCTCGGAGGAAATGTGACCCTAGGTTTGACAGAAGGAATTGTGATCGTGAATGGAGTGGGGATGATTGGGGCTGTGACATGGCTTAAGCCCAATGGCATCACCACAACAGAGTGAGCTGGCTGGGAAGTGACCACCGACACGGTCACTCCTTCATTGGTGGCTTGCATCAGGACGGAGGTTGTGGTGTGTTGTTGGCTTGAAGACATTCAGGATATGTGGTGTTTTCGTGAGTAAGCTCTCTAGATGAAAAAAGGAACATTATCGGTCCCACGGATGGTGCCAAAAATGATGTTGTAAATTAACCACCAGGCAAACTGTGCTAGACCAGGTCTATAATAGCTTGCTAAGTCTGGGGAATGAAAGATGCAGAAAAACAGGGAACGACCGATAGGACTGTAGGTTGAAAAACATGTAGTCCAATTGTTATTAAGTACGTAAAAGAGTATTCGGAACTATTACAATATGAACTCTAGAGAGATGAAATTTAGATCCCTTCATTTGAGGGTTACAAAAGTATTTATAAGGAAATGGAGGGGACTGACCGTCGCGTGTCCACATCAACCCACGTTCTCAGATGGCGCGAGGTGGCTTCCTTTTGTCCCGTAGTATTTTGTCTTTTTTCCTTGTCATTTTGTGCTGATTACTCCACCTTTGGCGCATAGCGCCCAGCTCAAATTGAGGGAATCCTCAATCTTTCGTTGAAATCGGTCACTACCGTCCAATCAATTTCGGAGCTATTCATGCTGACACTTTTACATTGTAGTAACCCTGTAGGTTCACCTCCTGCATTCTGAAGGGGCAAAAGACCATCAGCTCCAAGTCATGTACTCTGACCGGTGAGTCTAAAGCCTACATAGGTATACTTTTTTCGGAGTTGACCGATACTCTATTTTAAGCTCAAATTTCCATCCTAGTATGTTTGCATCTTGACCGGTCAACCGTTGTGGACTCGGATTCAGACTCTGTCCTGGGTGGGATACACCCATCAACAATGACAATCAACAAAGACTATTTGATAACTCTTAAAAGTTCGAGTACATACCTATTTATGAAATACTCATTGAATAAGTTATAAGAAAAAACTAAAGTAGAACATTCATATTTTTATCATCAAAATAAGACTTATACTGCAAATAATTTAGATTTATAATATCAAAAATATTATGAAATGACAATTTATAGTGTTACATTATAACAGTGTCGTAGTTTTAATTTTGGAATAAAAATATAAAACTCTTATTTTAGAGATAAAAGCTCTTCCGTCCGTCCCAAATTAAATTACATGTAACTATTCATATGCTTAAACATCATTTACTTTCTTTCTCTAATTTTGTTAGTCATTTGATAAATAATATAGTAATATCAGCACTAATTTTGTATATTTTTTTATATAATTTTTCAATATGTAATTCTTATTCTTTAGTTCTCACTATTTTTCATTTAAAATGATTTAAAAATAATTTAGTCAAAAATCATAAACTAAAACGGTAATTTATATTGGAAGGGAGGACTTATATCTTACTCTTTTTTTGAGCAACTTTTTTCTAATTAAATGGATGTAAACAAAACAACAGAGGAAAAAAGAAAAAGAAAAAAAAGTTGAAAAGCGGAAATCCCTAAATGTGAAATTCCCAAATGCTGAACTCAAGCCCTAACCCTAGACCTACCCACAATTTCTTGCTTCAGATCTCTTGAAACAAAGCTGTTTTTGAAATTCAATTCTCGCTTCTTTTTCCGGACTCCAAGCAATCAAATCCCTTAAATCTCTTCCTTTATTAATGTTTCGGTAATCTAAAAGAATTTGCAAGCCTCTTTTTTCTTTTCATATTTCACGGCAGTCATCCTTTGTTTCTACGCGATTGATGTGAGATTCACAATATTAGTCCGGCTTATACAATGTGACGAAAAGTAGTTGAGAATTAGTCGAAATAAAAGTATACAAAGGTAAACGACACAGTATTTATGTAATTCTTTTATGTATAACGTATATAGACGTATACTTTCTCATGATCGTAACTTATATAGAGGGAGGGTGTAGTGGTGGGAAGGGATGGGGAGCTCGGAAACAGAAGAAGGAATAGTTGATTATGGTGTGGGGTGCATTGTTTGGGTCAGGAGGCGAAATGGGTCATGGTGGCCTGGTAAAATTCTAGATCCACATGAGCTTTCAACTTCCCATGTGATGACACCGCGATCTGGAACTGCAGTGAAGCTACTCGGAAGGGATGATGCAAGTGTGTAAGTCTGCTTTTACTGAAATTGTTTCATTTCTTAGGATGTTTCTACAGTTGTGAATGTATCTTGGTTTTGGAGCTACAGACCATCATAATCTCATAGGTTCTGGTTTTCCAAAAATGGAAAGTGTTTTTTTTCAATTTCGCATCTGTAGACTTTTCTGGTTTAAGTGATCAATTGTGGTGACTATTCCAGTAATTTAAGGAGATGAAAGGGCCAGAGATGGTTACTCTGAATATAAAATGATGGATAGTCTTGATTGATGTTGTCATGCAGATATTCATGCTTCTCCTAGATCAGTTGCACATGCTGAGATTGTAGTTAGGCAATAAGGTGACACTACCCATAATATCAACATCCTTGGAAAGATTTCTATTTTGATAAAATTCTCCTTTGTGGTTTCTTCTGTATTAAGGTGTCTGGTGCTAAACCTTTGTTAAGTAATGCTACCTTCACATACTAGGTGACCTGGATGTGATTTAGGGAGGGATCAGTTATTGTTTCACCTTCATATTAACGCATTCCATTCATTGCTGGTAAAACAACCATTTCACATTTATGTCATCCGAGTCTGGATGTGAACTCAAGATTATACAGCGGAGTTTGTCTGAGAATTCTCTGGTAAAGTGAAAGAAAAATGTGATATAAAATGACGGACACCTTTTTTGTAGGTTGTGCACTGAATCTCTAAATAAAGCAAATTTTTTAGTTTTTCTACCATTTGACTTCGATTACTATTCGTTATCGTAGTGTTTATGTGTTCTTTTTTAGGGATTGGTATAATTTGGAGAAGTCAAGGCGCGTGAAAGCTTTCAGATGTGGTGAGTTTGACGAGTGTATTGAACGAGCAGAAGCTTCTCTAGGAATGCCTCCAAAGAAAAGAGAGAAATATGCTCGTCGTGAAGATGCAATAATGCATGCTCTTGTACTTGAAAGGCAGCTGGTAGGGGGGAAAAATGGGACAAGAAATTATTCGTGTGATGATATGATAAATAAATCGCCAGATGACACTGTAAGTAGAGTATTGACATCTCCAGAATGCTTTGGAAATAAAAACCAAGGGAACTTATCCGTGAAATCTCATAAAGCTTTAGTGGGATCTGTGTCCCCTCATAAGGATGAGATCGGTGTGTGTGGAGATGTAGGCCGAAAGGGAAACCAACTTAGTGGGGATAATAATTATTCAATTTTGCCCCCCAGGAAAAGAGGTTTGATGGAGTTTGGACTTAGTGCACCCCCTCCAAAGCATAAAACATCTCTGGTTGTCTCAAGTGGCATCAACAAACTTTTCTCTGAGAGAATTGATCGTCTTGAGGGATGTCCAAACAAAGTAGGAATCGTTAGCTCTGAAACTCTCCAAGTGTCAAAGAACAGTGATGAGCTATCAGTTTCTTACCTTCATCCTGATAGGAGTAGTAGTGGTTTCACTTCTGTCCCAAGGGAGGAGCAGTTGGGAGTTATGTACCATGCAAAGAAAAGAAGGCATGGCTTTCACGCAGATGATTTCAGAGGCTGTTCAAATGCTAGTAAGGTTTATCTCCCCACCACTCGGACAAATATCTCAACTTTAAAGTTGGAAGGAAGTTACTGTCCTTGCCAAGACGAGTCATGTGAAGAAAAAACTTCTGGATCCACAGAATGTACTGAAACTGATTCTTCCGAGACCGATTGTGAGGAATCGGATTCAGATGATGATATTGCAACCATATCAGGTATAGATTCATTTCCTTTTGACTTGGCTTGTCTGTCATGTGCATGCTATAGAGAAATAGTCTTTTTTCATCAAAACAAATATGCCTTTAGGTCTCTCTCTTGGTGAAATAATCATTTTTTTCGTAAAATAGCGGTTGATTTAAAAAGGTCATTTGAAAAATCTGTTTCACAAGCATTACACCTGGAATTGTCCATTGCTTTTTCATAATATGCTTTTCTGATAATGCAGAAGGGGCTGCATCCATAGAATTACAACCTAAATATTTGGGAAGATCTCAACCACTAGTTAAGCATGGGGGCACAAGCAGTGAAGATTCTGATGACCTGTCAGGAGCAGATTCTCATCCTTGTATTAACCATAGTGTCTCGGCTTGTGTTGGGGTATCAAAATGGCTACTCAAAGGGAAAAGGAACAACCGAGGTTTTGCTAAAAAGCCTCCGGATACATGCGTTGAGAAAAATCGTTTCAAAAGACCCGGCTATGTGATAACCAGTCCTGCCACTGATAATAAAAATCATGGTGCTAGTTCATTTATGAAATCCCCTAGAGTGAATATATCTGGATATCCATCTAGAGGTGGTGGTAGCTGCGGGAATAGTGCCAATTGGGGGGACTTATCTAAAGGAGATTGGGTGAACTGTGGGGGGGAGTACCTTGATCATCCTTCGTATAATAATATTTATCACCATCTTGGTGTGCCAAGGTCACTGATAGAAGTGGATTTAAAAGTCCAAGCTGGGTACAAGAGACAGCCTATGCCTTTGATTTCAGTAACCAGTAAGAAAACTGGCCATGTGATAGTGGGGCACCCTGTGAAAATCGAAGTCCTTGATAACGGCTTTGTTGAGTGTTTGTTTGCTGAGGCTGATGATGCTGCTATATATCGAAAAACATTGGACGATGAATCATCATTCCAGCCTACATGGAGGACTGCCCGTAGGAAAGCTGGCGCTCGCGTTCCATGTCATCATCCATCATCATCATCAATGAAGCGCAACAGAAATGCTAGGAAAGCTACTTCCACTGGTTTTCATCACAAGGCGACAAGTATTAGTCTGATGATGAAGAAGAATAGCACCACACAACAGCTTCCTCCATCAGATAAGGCTCTCCCCAAAAAGGCCCTGAGAAACATAACTTCTCCTTCCACTCATCATCAGAAGATACGAACTCTCTCATCAATTGCCTCACAACAGAAACAATGCATTGATGCAAACTGCAACAGATTCCATGTTGATGGGCTGATCAAACAAGGGAGTATGCTCACGGTGGCATGTATTCCAGTTAAGCTGGTTTTCAGCAGATTAAACGAGGATTTGGCGGGGGGTCTTCATCCTTAGAACCAAGCGACGTGCCTGATCTTTTCTTAAGAAATCAGTAATACTGCTAACATGTACTCTTCATTATAAGCAATAATCTCCTTTTTTGCGTGATAAATATGCATGAGCAACCCATCTATTGCTGGTGGGATCTTTGTTTATCCCGAAAATTGTTGTTGGGTAGCCAGCCTAGGAGCTCACCTGTATTTTTGTTGTAGGCTACAAGAACTATAAAAATTTCTTCAGATGTCTTGATATGAAGGATGAAGACCTTTGCTGCAAAGAAGATTATGTGTGTGAGTGCACAACATAATATTTATCTCCATTTTTTTTTTCAACGTTAGGGTGTCTGTTGTGTAGTTCGTTGTCTTTATTCGAATTCTCTCCTTTTAGTTTTGGCACTTTCGTTTTTCTTTATATCTACATGGTGAAGATGGGCAATTGGTAACTGCTCTATTATGCTAGACGATATACTCCCTCTGTTTGTCTGGAAAAAAACTTGTTTCGATTTCCGCGGATTTTATGAAGTGTTAAAAATTTGATGGAATGAGAAATTCTGTGAAGTGCATGTATATTTCTTTAAATGAAAATGATGTACCTAAGATTTTTTTGGGGTTATTAATAAAAATAGAAAGTCTTTTTTTGTGAGACAAGTATTATTCAAGCAAAAAGGAAGAACGAAAATATACATTTGGGAACTAGCCTTGAGCTCAGATTTTTACAAATATTTGGGTTGGTTGAAGGTGGGTGGAAAGATAGTGGTAGGAAGTGTTAATAGAGAACGGTTATCGGGTTATGTTTGGAAACCATTAGTTCAACCAAAGTTTGGGATCCGTTTGGTAAGTTTTGGGAATATGAAAAGATGTGTTATGAAATCTGAGAGAAATAATATAAATTTTGAAATTTGAAACAAATTTGTTTGAAGAGATTTAAAATTATAATTTAATTAGTGATAAGCGGGGGTGACCAGCAAGGGAGTGGTTGGCGGTAACAATGATAGCCGGTGACAGATAATGATCAACGGTTGTGATGGTGTAAATATAGCTGGGTGGGTTAATCGGGTTTGACCTGGACACACTCGACCCGTAATATAAAACACACAACAAGAACACAAAGTATGACCTAGACCAGGTAAATCTCCTCAGTCCGAATTATATTTCTTACTCTATCTCAAGAGTGAACTTTAGTGAGAGAAAAATTGCCTCCCCTCCTCTATCCAATATCATCGTATTTATAGAGGAGGATTTGTGACCTTCCTCTGTTCATCCATGGACAAAATAGGAAGCTCGTGGGAAGGTCACTGTAGATAATGGGAGCACTGTACAATCATGGACTTGCTACCAATACAACCAAAAAGCACTGTTCAATCAAAGACTAAAATGGATATTCTCAATCCAATCAACCCTATGACAAACATCCCTTTCACTGTATGCCTCGTGATGGATGAGCGGCGGGGTGTCCCCTTGACCTCTGACGTGATTCCTCATGCCTAAGAGAAATGGAGCAATTCAAAGCCAAGTAAAGTGATATGACCAATCACCTTTTCTGAAAGGTTACCCGGTCATTTCTTGCGCTCAACCCGTCTCTTTGGTCTTTTAGAATTCTTCACAACATTAGGTGATATTTTGGCTATCGCCCAAAATGTGACCGGTCACTTTTTTTGACCCGTCCCAATCGAAGAGTTGACCTCATTTGGTGACTTGATAAAATGAGCGGTCATGTTTTGACCTGTCCCTTTCGGTTATCCGGGTCGGGTATAAGGATATACCCATCAAGAAGTCCTCCACTTACCGGCCTTGTGAGGAAATCATCAAGGGCGGGAAGTAAGGTGAAGAAAAGTGACTTATTTTAGGAGTAGTTTAGATATTTTATTTTTAAAAGTTTACGAAAATAACTAACAGACAACTTATTTTGGGACGGAGAAAAAAGGCAAATAGACAATTTAAAATGGGACAGAGGGAGTACATTTTTTGGTTATTACCTTTTTCTTGCTATTAAATACTTTATAAAACGTTAATTTTTTATTGCTATAATTTCGGACACTTACCATTTTAACTTCACATTACCATATGTAATGGTCATACTCTTTGGGCGGGAAAACGCAATATTGACTCCATGTCTTTTTAAATAAAGTATGAATATGAATTTTTAAAAGACTTTGAGGTGCTTACTTTTGAATCTATATATACACATTTTTATAACCAATTATTAAATGCCAAATTATTTATTTTACTTTGATTTTAATGTGTACAATATTAAAGAACGCATTACATATATTTCTATACTCATTTCAAAATATTATATTGAAGGTAATTCAAAAAATCAATAAAAATTTTATTCAACTCCGTGCCTGGCTAGTTGAACCAAAATTGACAGACTTGCTACATCAAATTTTTTAGAATTTTAAAATAGAAAATCAAATTTTTTGTTGGCTGGGGTTTTGAGCACTGGTTTGACGATCGGATAGGTTAAATTGCTGGATGGATTATTGTATGTGTACCCCGCAGTTTTGCACCAACACTTTGTGTTGGTGTAAAACTAATTTTTGTTAAACGCACCAACATTTGTGTCCGTGTGAATTTTTATTAACGCACCAGCACTCGTGTCGGTGTAAACCATCGAAATTTTTGTGCAAACCTGTGGTGTACAAATGTGGTATATTTTATGGTGTAAGTGTAGCATGGTCCTAAATTGCTCACCGTACATTTGATTGGTTTTAGAGGGTTGGAATTCTTTAGATTGTCATAGTCAACGCTTTAGATCTCAGGTTTGTTTCGCTGATCTGTTAGGCTTGGGGAAATGGCAACCGATGAACCAGAGCATCCTACTCTCTCTTCCATCGGACAGGTTCATATTCTTGTTACTGTTCCAGCTTTTGGCTCATCGTAGCGCAGACTTACCTTAGAATGATCTTATTTACGATTTTTTTTAATATATTTTCTTGGAATCTATTTGCTTCTAATTGACAAACGTAGCAAGGGATGCCGTGGGGTGGCGTGCAAGAGCCTCTTCTCCATGGCCAACAACGACAAGTGGAGAATTATTCCGTTCTTGCATCTATACTGCCGTGAGTTTTTCCACTTAAGTTTAAAATTGAGCTGGCCTACTTGTCCACTCTGCTCATTTGGTTTTATTAGGAGTACTGCTGTTATTCGATCGTATTGGATTCGTCGGTGGGTTAGCATGATCTATTGTACTTTTCTTTTTAAATTTGTGGAAGTTGGTGATTGGGACTTCTCTAGTAATGTCACACCAAACGTGATATAGGCAGTATATCTCACTTGAAAATTGTTTCTGAGTAGAGTGAGATGTACACATATTTTATCACTACTCCAAAATGTAAAGATGCTTTTTTCTATTTGAAGACCCCTAGCATTAGCTTGGGCCGTAATTTGGTAAGACAATACATATTGAGGTTTAAATTTTTGCATTCCTTGTATATGTTAAAGAAAACCAAACCAATCCAAGTCTTAGCATATCCCACTTCAAAGGATGGGATTGTGAGATTTACACCGTTCATTGTCAATGGAGCTAAAAGAGTCATATTTTATGTTCCCTAAATGCATCAATGTATAAGATTCTAATGGAAACAATCTCTATGTTTTTTACAGGGATAAGCTTGCATACATTTTTACCCCCAAACTCAACAAAATTGGGATTATACTGGGTTTGTTGTTGACTTGTAGTTGTTGCCATTGTGTTACTTCTCTATCACTAGAAGTGAGGAGTTTTCGATAAAAAATTGCAAGAAGTGAAACAAATGAGAATAGTGTGTTAGAAATATGTTTGGGAACAAAACTTGTTTTAAAAAAAATACTCCCTCCGTCCCATAATCATCTTCCTATGTTCTTATTTGGATTGTCCCAAAATTTTCTTCAACTTTTTTATAAGGAAAAAGTGATGTGGTCCTAATCATATCTATTTCCTCTACCCAAACTGCAACCACACACATTCTACTTTATTAAAAACCGTGACAGGTAAGACCAAGAAGAATTTGATGGCTAGATCGATTGGTTTGGGGTCAAATTTGAAGAGGATCAGATGATTGACTTGAAAGTTGAGATGGATTGACTAATCGACTTATGAAGAAGGATTTACCTTGCAGAGTTGCAGCTAGGTAAATCCTTCTTCATAAGTTGATTAATCAATCCATTTCATCTTTCAAGTCGATCATCTGATCCTCTTCAAAGAAAGCCAGTTAAGTAAGGGCTTTTCCGGCATGGATATTGACAGAGGAATTTGGCCTATGAAGAAAGGAGATCAAACAAGAAATTCCTAGCCTGGTTGAAGCAAAGTCATAGTCTCATAGATTTCAGCAACAATAGGCTATGGCGAGCAGGACAGTTCATGTTACCTCAATTCCCATATAAATTGAGAATAAACGCAGCATCGTAATCCATTACAAGAAAGCCTTTTTGGGATGGAGGAAGTAGAACCGTTGCAATAACCCTCCTCTTTAACCACGGTGCCTTCATACAATGTGACATCGTTTATGATCTCCTTCTCTTTTTGGAGATGGAAACCACAAAACCAAATACTTGAACCTGTATTTTGTGGTACTCTTTGCCCCCTTTTCTCAACACTTTTACTCCCTCGTCATTGTGATTCTCTCTAAAGTTGCACACTAGTATTCAGTTTAAAGCAATTAATGTTGAAGCGTTGTGTTTCAAATATCTTCCTCCACTGCTTCAACTTTGCGTTCACTTCTTCGCACTTCTTAGCTATTAGTGCAATGTCATCTTCAAGTGGCATATGTTATGGGACGACCTCCTTGGTCAATTTGGAATCCACATCTAACTTTGCAACAAAGAGAAATGAACTTATTTTTAGTCCCTAGTATAGCTTTACTTCCACCAATGAAAACAATCCCCCCCCCCTCGCACGTGCGCAAGGGTACTTACTTGCACGTGCATATCTTGCATTTACATAACCTACATGCTTGACACCTTTTAAAGCTCAAGGCTTATCCAAATTACTTCACGCCATAGTTTTAAAGGGGAGCGCCTCCCTCGCCTAAGGCGCCTCAGGCATTTAGGCGACCTTATACCGCCTGTAGATGTTCGGTGAGGCGCTGTCCGCCTTTCTCGCTTGAGTCGCTCGCTTTTCTTGCCTGAGTTGTTTGCCTCTCTCGCCTTACTGGCTATGGGCCTTTTAAAAATGAGTTGGCATTTTTTTAATACATTTCTATGTATTAAATACTTGTTTTTTGAGAAACATATATAGTAACTACTCTAATTGGTTTGTTTAACATGTATGACTTGCTTGGGATTGACATTATTAATTGCACTGCACTATACATTTTATGTATGTGTGTGTATGCCCTAAGTTCGCCTTTTGGCCGCCCGCTTCTCGCCTCGCCTTTTGCCTTAAAAAAGGCCCTCTCGCCTGCCTCTCGCCTTTCGCCTTTCAAAACTATGCTTCAGGTTTAGGGTGAAAAAGGTTCAGGCTAAGGCTCTAAGCTTGAACTATGCACTTTCGAGTTAGGCTCTAAATAACAGTAGCTCAAACTCATCCTAATACATGCTTAGTAGTTTGGCTTCAAATTTGGGTCGCAAATTTTTACAAGGCTCTCAATTCAAATTCAAATTTGATCGAACTCAAGTCAAGCTTAGTCAATTTGAGCGGCTTGATTTGTAATTTTGTATGCATCCCAACTTAACCTGGTACACTTTCGCAAACTTTCTATGGGTCCATGAATAGAACACCATGTGCATCTTCTTACCACTCTCTATAATTCTCCATGGGGCATTTGAAAATGTAGATTGACTTGCTTGATGGTCTTCCTGGCATGAGACCAAAATTATTCTAAGTTACCCATAAAAAAGTTACCTTAGTTTTGCTTTGCACCGTGGACTATCGCTCCCCCATTGTTTATGGTGTGGCTTAGTAGCTCTATGTTATGATAGTTGTCATGACTTTAGATGTCGCCTTTGCTCTTATAGAGTGGCACCCTAGGCCATCTATCTGATAATTTGTTATAGAAACGAGATGAAGAACGAATTTTTGAGAGTCGTGATAACACTTTCAAGTTCACTATTTGGGCGTTCAATCCAAAACATTTGGGTAAAATTCAAATTTTGATCAAGAATAAGTATGAATTTGTGATGAATTTTTGAATTGGATCATAGATCAATGAAATGAAACTTAATTTTATAGAAGTCTTCATCGCGTGAAGGGTTGCTTCCATTAAATAGGAGACCATTCAGTAAACCGTGTCCATTCGGTAAAGCGTGTCCATTCGGTTTGGGAGTCATCTAATTTTGATAGTGAAATTCCGCTCATTTTGAGACCTGAAATATCACATAAATTCCAAGTAAATTTTTAACAAAGCAAAGTTGGTCAAAAGTTAAAATTTGACCAGGGGCTCTTCCCCTTGAACCCCGCTCCCAGAAGCGCTACCCCTAGACCCCGACAAGGGGGCAATGCCCCCCTGGAACCCCCTCTGTTTAGTATCACATTAAACTGAAATAAGTGTGCGCTCCGCACCTCCTGACTTGTTTAATGTATAATATGACTCCATTTGATTAACAAGTCAATCCAATTACACTAAAATATTAATAAAATTCAAGGCTTTGTTCAACAGCTAAAGGTTTTGCCCTATTAAGAAAACATATTGCTAGACTCTGTATAAGTTAAAAAAAGTTCAGTTTTTTTAGAAACTTTAGATTTCTTTTTTACATCAAAACTACAAAAGCTAGAGTAGGTATAAACATGAACGTAGTAGAATAGAGCAAGATTATTTGAACCATGCCCTCCTCAGAGATAATTGTTGGAGCTCCAATTTGGAATGTTGCTAAAAATGTAGAACTCCAAGGGTAGTAAATTTGGAGAATTTGAAGGAAGCACCCTCTTTTATATTTCAATAAATGAACACAGGTGTTTTTTGAAATTTAAAACATAGTCACAAAGACAAAACTTTAAAATAACCAATAACTTATTAGATTGTCATTTGATATATCTTGTCCTCTACACATCTTGTGAACAATGAAACAATTAAGTAATTAATGTGTCTAGATTTGGATTTCTAAAATACTTCCTATGTCAACACAAATCAAATTTGCATTTTTCTTTTCCGTTCGTCCTAAAATAAACTTCACACTTTTTTCATTTTCTTTTAAGAACAATAATAATTGACTCAAAAGATTTCTCTTTTCTATATAAATTCCAACCACAACCCTTTGTAGGACCTAAGCCGCTACCAACTCTCCCAAAACAAATTGAGAAGGCCAACTCACTTATCATTTCCAACAATTTTCTTGAACTCTGTGATGTGAAAGTGTTAACTTGATTTAGGGATAGAGAGGATACAATAAATGAATGGAAGGAAACATGCATGGTTGCTTGTTATTCCTCTTTCCAAAGCATCCAGGCAGACTGGAAGTTCCAAGTGTAACTTTATTAGCTCCCCTATCCGACTTCTGGTGCGTGCACATAAAAAACTCTAACTACCCCCTCTCCTACCACTAAGTAGTACTCCCTTCATCTTAAAATGATATTCCCTATTTGAACAATGTGCAAAATCCCATGAATTTTAAAATGATTTTATTTACAAATTGGCATAGAAAAAAAAATAAAACTTATAGAGTAAATCATTTGGGGGGGGGGGGGGGAGGGAGTATGAAATTATGAATTGTTGTGAAATCTAGAGGATAGATCTGATAGAGTGACAAAGTGGTGATTACTAATCTCAGCTTGCAGTCTTGCACTGGATTACTTGAAAAGTAGAGGATTGATCTGATAAAGTGACAAACTGGATTACATGCTGAAATACTTCCAATCTTTTGCAATTTGGTAANATGTGCAAAATCCCATGAATTTTAAAATGATTTTATTTACAAATTGGTATAGAAAAAAAATAAAACTTATAGAGTAAATCATTTTAGGGGGTGGGGGGGTGGGGAGGGAGTATGAAATTATGAATTGTTGTGAAATCTAGAGGATAGATCTGATAGAGTGACAAAGTGGTGATTACTAATCTCAGCTTGCAGTCTTGCACTGGATTACTTGAAAAGTAGAGGATTGATCTGATAAAGTGACAAACTGGATTACATGCTGAAATACTTCCAAGCTTTTGCAATTTGGTAAACTGATGTTTACTAATGACCCCCATGAAGTCTTGTTTTTGAACAAAAAAGTTCTAATAATCCACTTAAAATTTCAGGTTTCTGTTCCCCGCTCTTGGAGGATTACTCTATGGTTATGATATTGGTGCTACGTCATGTGCCGCAATTTGTATAGAGGTCCCCCCCCCCTCCCCTTTCTCTGTTTGCTAATTCAGTCCTTAAAAGTTTCATGAACCCTTCACAATTTTGAATTTTTTTACTTCTATTTGTCGGAATAAGTATGAAATTTAATCAGTAATCTTTCTTTACTCCTGCAGTCTGCCACATCAAGTGGAATTTCATGGTATGACTTGTCATCTGTGGAAGTTGGTCTCATAGTAAGCCTTGCATTTCTGCTTGTAATAATTTCCAGTTACATGTGTCTTTACTCGCCCAGTTTTTCTTTAACCCACTTTTTACCTCGTAAACATGTGTTACCCACTGATCATTACAGACTAGTTGCTCACTGTATGGTGCTTTAATTGGTTCTCTCCTGGCCTTTAATGTGGCAGATTTCATAGGTTAGTTTTAATTCTTAAAATCCAACATGGGTTTCATGCTGATATTGCATCACCTTATGAAGTTATCATATGATTTAAAATGTTTGTAGGACGAAGAAGGGAATTGATTCTGTCTTCAATACTATATCTTATTGGAGCAGCAATAACAGCATTTGCCCCCATCTATGCCATATTGGTGATTGGACGTTTTATCTATGGTGTAGGAATTGGGTTGGTATGATTCTTCCTTCACACTTATGTTTGTATAATGAACATTTTCAAAAAAAAACTGGGAATTATGTATCTTTTGCCCCCTAAATTTCATGCTGCAAGACTAATGCTTATCACTAGAATGTCATGAACTTCATTGGCTTGCTTATCTCATTAAAGCAACCATGTACTTCATTGAGTTGCCTAGAAAAGGTTCTTAATTTGTTGTTGTTGGAGTTTACTGTTAAGATTTTGAGTTTCACTCTGAAAGATCAACCTATTATTAGAAATATCTCAAAACCTTGTATATGAATTTGTTTTTGTATGAAATGGTGGAAAACTAAATGCTATATATCTAACTTCTGATATACGCTTTTTTTCTTGTCATTTGTGACAGGCAATGCATGCTGCTCCAATGTACATTGCGGAGACATCACCCAGCCAGATACGAGGGCTGCTTATTTCTCTTAAAGAATTCCTCATAGTCTTTGGAATGCTGGTAAGTAGTGCAAGCTATCCTTGAAAACATTTGTTGTGCCTGATCAAAGCTTTGAAAAGTTTTCATTTCCTTCTTTTCTTATGAGCATGTGTAGTTAGGCTATACAGTTGGCAGCCTTCTGGTGGAAGTGGTTTCTGGTTGGAGGTATATGTATGGAATTAGCGTTCCATTATCAATTTTTATGGGAATTGGAATGTGGTGGCTTCCTGCATCACCTAGATGGATTCTTTTATGTGCGATTCAAGGAAAGGGTGATATGCAGGGTCTACGAGAGACAGCTGTAAATTGCTTATGCAGGGTGAGGAGTAAAGCAGTTAATGAGTCAGCATATGAGCAAGTGGATGAGATTCTGTCCGAGCTTTCTAATCTTAGTGAAGAAAGAGAGGCTACATTTGGAGAAATCTTCCAAGGAAAGTGCTTGAAAGCCCTAATAATAGGTGCAGGACTAATCCTGTTCCAACAGGTGCCTTTATTTCCTTTTTATAAGTGCAGACCACTTTCAATCATTTGAATCAACAAGTGTAATTCAGAGCTGTTTCTTTACTCACTTCTTGCAGATTGCCGGGCAGCCTACTGTTCTTTATTATGCAGCAAAAATCTTTCAGGTAAGCATTGTCAGATCTTTGCTGTAATTTCAAACCTAATGTTTATCTGGATTTCTTTCCTCCAACACTCTTGGTCTTGTGAAATTGTAGGATGTGGGATTTGCTGCAGCAGCTGATGCCACAAGGGCCTCCATCTTTCTTGGATTGCTGAAGGTGCTCTCTTAACAACAAATTCTCATCTTTAATTTTCTTTTATGCCTTCCTTCATGTTCCATGCATTCCCGTTTAATTAAAGTATGTGAGTCACACTTTCCCTCAATTAAAAGCTTAAACTTATGGTGAAACTACTCATTTGAACCGGCACCTTGATACAAATATATATTTTCTGAACGGAGCACCGGAGATGCTCCATATATATATATATATATATATATATATATATATATATATATATATATATATATATATATATATATATATACACACACACATATATATACATCTATACATTATTTAAAAAGACATGAATTTTTTCCCGCCCATGCATGAGATTCATATATGGAAAATGTTAACAACATAAATGGTAGTTTAATTATTTTACCTTAATGTTTTTTTTCCATTTTAAGTATGTTTTCATTATTATTTTTATTTAAATGTTACACCATTTAAGCATTTAAATTCAATTAAATTAAATAGTAGTGAACCATTGGGGAATTGAAGTATGGAAATGAAATACACTGCCATTTAAATATTAAAATAAAATTTAAAAATTACAAATTAATAAAGTATGGGCAGGATTAAAATGATTTATTTCAAACAAACTACAAATTAATTATTTATCATTAAAAAATATTATAATTTACAAGCACAAACGCGTAAAAATGGTAAGTTTTCTAAATTAGATTAGAAAATAAATATGGTACGGTAAGTAGATGATAACATTTAAATAAAAGAATACAATAAAAAACTACAAATTAATATTAATACTATAATTTAAAAGAATGGAAACGTTTTAAAAATGACAAATTTTCTAATTAGAAAAGTAGAAAATAAATAGATATGGTATAGTAAGCAATTAGCACCATTTAAAAACGAAAATAAAATACTCCGTAAATGGTAAGTTTTCTTAAATAAATTAGGTTAGTGTTCTAAAATAAAAGAGAAAATAAAATACTCCCTCCGTTCCCAATTTGATTACAAATTGCGGGTTACGGAGTAAAATTTCTTACTTTTTGCAATCATTTTATTTACAAATTGATATATCAATAAGATATAAAAATAGAAATCACCCTAAATAGGACTAAAACATAGAGAAAAATACTAAAATAGGACTTTCATGTTTTTTCCCGAAATAGGACTTTGCACTGTGGTAATGTGACTTTGTCCTGTGGTAATGTGACAGTGTACATGTGCAAATTACTATACTTTTTTGGTAATGTATATGATCATGTATGGTAATGTAAGTCTTATTTCGGGAATAAAAACATGGAAGTCCTATTTTGGTTTTTTTTCAATGTTTTAGTCCTACTTTGGTGTTTCTCCCATATAAAAATTACATATTAAACAACTACGTCAAAAGTTCTACAAAACAAGAAGTGATAAGAATATTTTATTTTATCAAATACTTAATGAAATCGCGTAAACAAACAAAAGTTATCGAGAGAAGAGAAAAATTGTAATCTATTTAGGGACAGAGAGAGTACATCTAAAAATGATAAGTGTTCTAAAATAAATTAGAAAATAATGTGGTTTGGTAAGTAATTAGTACGATTTAAATACAAAAATAAAATAAAAAACTGCAAAATTAATATAAATACTATACTTTAAAAACATGATTTTTTTAAAAGGTAAGTGTTCAAATTAGAAAATTAGAAAATAAATACGGAATGGTATGTCACCGTGATAAGCAAATGGTACCATTTAAACACAAAATAAAATAAATGGTAATTGTTCTAAAATAAATTAGTTAAGTGTTCTAAATAAATTAGAAAATAAAATAATTATTAAAACGATAAGTATTCTAAAATATATTAGAAAATAAATACGGTACGGTAAATAAATGATACCATTTAAATAAAATAAAATAAAGTAGAAAACTATAAAATAATACTATCAATTAATACTACAATTTACAAGCATGGTAACATGTAAAAATGGTAAGTGTTATAAAATAAATTAAAAAATAAATATGGTACATTAAGCAAATGGTACCATTTAAATGCAAAAATTAAAAAATTATAAATTAATACTATTAATACTATAAGAATGGAAACATGTAACAATGGTATAAGTATTCTAAAATAAATACTATTAATACTATAATTTACAAGCATGGATA